>BGPT01001413.1:9748-25554 GCA_003297045.1 Symbiodinium sp. clade C Y103 | reverse complement strand
CAATGTAAAATTTCCATGAAAGACTTTTCCCACGGTGGCAATCAGGTCGGGTAGTTCTGGCATCTCCAGTGTGAAACCGGAAGCGGCACAAATCACGGATATCAGGAGAATCACCTGCATGGCGCCCTTTAGCTTGGCGTGCTTGAGTCTGTGAATTAAAGAAAGACACTTGAGCCGACAAAGAAAATTGTCCAATCAGTTTGTAGCAGATGCGTCAGATGTGTCATGTGCAGATGTAGTAAATTTTGAGATTTTAGATGATTTTAGACTCTAAATGGCTGTTGGGTTGATCTGTTCCCTGTCTTCCTCCAAATTTCGNAGATGTAGTAAATTTTGAGATTTTAGATGATTTTAGACTCTAAATGGCTGTTGGGTTGATCTGTTCCCTGTCTTCCTCCAAATTTCGGGAGAAAATCCGAAAAAAAAAACAATGCTCTGCTGCACCTCTGATGGTCAGCGCCGCGGTCCGCACTCATCTGGGAGATGATGAGTACACCTTGGTCAGACTTGGTCCAATCATCCATTGAAGCCCCAGGGTCAAGGGGATGGGGGAAGAGTTGGACCAAAGATTTCCAGCCCATCACCATTGGTTGCCCCTGGTTTGTTGGCGCGAGAAAGCATCAACTTGCCCATGACTTGCCCATGCACATGTGCACCTGGTTCTGGCTGCTCGCCGTGTCGAAACTGTTTTCCGTGAACCTCGAGGGTCCCGCAGCCAGATGATTTCAAACGACCCACGAAGCTTGCCATGTCGCTTCTCAACATCCAGCAATCAAACTTTGCTTTGCACAAGTTGGAAGGTAACATAAGGTCACTTTCCCGCAACTGATCTCTCACTTGGATCAACTTAGGGGGCCATCTTCTCACTTAGCCCAGAATCTTGGGCCAGCACTGGTGATCCAAACATCACAGCCCCACAAGGTGAGTTGCGCATTTCCTGGCACTGGACCACTATACACATCAGGGCCAATCTCGCCAGAAGGGAAAAAGAACACGGGCAAGTGGCAAGTATCAAGAGGTCAATGCAACTGACACCGTAAAGATATCCACGAAAGGACGGGATAAGATGGGATAAGTACACGGACACGACAGAGTATGTGAGCAGATCGTCCATGATCGTGATCATTTTTTGAAGCAACAAGATCTACAGAACTCGTCCCAACCCTTTGTCCAGTTCCTGTGACATGCTGAATAATGTCAGTCACCCCAGTGTGACGTAGTGGAACATCCCATTCAATAACCATTGAATCGCCATGAAATCTCGTTAACTCACCATGGATTGGGTTTCTGAACCTTGGTGTTTGTTTGCCCCTATCGTGCCTCCATCTTGAAGCGGACAAGTGGTAAAAAAATGTAAAAGTGGGGGTGCATCAAAGTATTGTCCATCCTTGAAAATTCCTTGCGACTCCTCAAACTGGTGGATGAAGCTTCGACAAAACAACAACCGATCCTACTCTGGGCTGTGCAACAGTTGGTTTCGTCACCACACCCCACAGGTTTGTCTCACAATTTGGTACGAGTACCCCAGATAAAACGCCATTTTAATCCCTTCCCCATTACTAACCCCCCCGGCCCAATACTGTGAAACATATAGCATTGGAGGGTCACTTTTGTTTCTTTTGGTCTGGTTCATTGCGATTTTCAATTGGCCCAATTGAAAAGCAATTGGAAAATTGGATGCGGAATCGGTGGATTCAGCCCCCAATCAACAAAAATAGATTGACCAGANTCATTGCGATTTTCAATTGGCCCAATTGAAAAGCAATTGGAAAATTGGATGCGGAATCGGTGGATTCAGCCCCCAATCAACAAAAATAGATTGACCAGAAAAGATTCATTATTAGGGTCTGCCTTGCCAAAGCAACTTTCAACCAAATTTCTGCAAAGGGGCCAAGTGTTTAAGGGACTTTAAAGTGATTTTCTATCTTTCTTTCTTGTTAGGGTGTAATTTGGCAAGAGGGGTGACCGGGCTGACCGCTGTTCAAAAATACCGGCCAAATAAAGAAATTGGTCACGGATTTATGATTCCGGCGGGCGGCTTTAGTAATAAGGAGAAGGGATGATTGGGGGACAGCATGATTAGAGAAGCATTTCAGTTTTCCATAGTATCCCTTATTTTTTGGGATATCCCCGGCCATCGGCCTGCAGCTGTTTGGCCTCCTCCACCGCCACCGTCACATCGATCCAAACCTGGGAGCGAAGCAACGGCTGAAATAGGAAAGACCGTGAGAAAAGCCTCGAATGTACGGAGTGTGTGGAGGAATGAAAATCCTTCCACCTTTTCATTGCTTGAAATCAATCACACGAGCAAAATTCGTTCACCCTGATGGACGCGCCTTTTTCATTCCGCCAAGCCATCTTCTCACCACTAGGACCAATAGATCTTGAAGTCCTCACCGCGTTCTTTCTTCGTCTTCTCCACATCCTCCAAGGCCTGGCGGCCCTCATCGCCCACGGAGCTGCGGCTGAGCACAAGCATGTCTAGACCGCGATTTTGCCGCAGCCCGGCCGCCAAGGCCAGAGCGCCAGCAGCCCCGATGTCGTTCTGCCAGAGGTAAAGGTTCGTCAAAGTGTTATTGACTTTGAGCGCCTCTCCAAGTGCCTGAGCTCCAGCAGTGCCGATGTTGTTCTCCCTGAGGTCAAGGTTCGTCAAAGTGACATTGACTTTGAGCGCCTCTCCAAGTGCCTGAGCGCCAGCAGCGCCGATGTTGTTCTTCTTGAGGCCAAGCTTCTTCAAACTGCGATTGGTCTTGAGAGGAATTAAATCCTAAAAAAATTACCCCAATATCAGATGCGGACTTTCAGTGGTTGAGCATTTCTGGATTCAACGACAGCCCAAGTTGCCCCTGGCCTCAACCACCGGCGTTCCAACAGCATCCCAGGCCTCGGAAAAAGGAAGGCACCCATGGCCGTGGAAGGCTTTTGAAACCTATCTTTTTTGGAGGGATTCTCACTTCGATCACTGGTCAGTTGCGGCATAAGCATCACCAAAAGCTCTCCCAACCGGTGTCAAGGGGGCAGATTGGTGGAAGGACCACCTTACGGTGGAAACAAGGTCCCAAAAAGGTTCATGGGCTGGTGCCACTTCCAGTCTACTTCGACTTCCGTCTGAGTCCGTTGCTCCATCAGAAATACGCAAAACCTGGAGCGGAATGAAGCAGGACAAGGGAAATGATGATAAAACAGCTGAGATTTTGGGCTACTACATTTCCCAACAAAGCCATGTCTTCAAGTGAAACGGCTTATCTCCAGAGAGGCGTCCAATCGTGGAAGTGGCAAGGTGCTTCAACATGTTTCAATCATGTTTCAAACCTATCAATTGCACCCCCCAATGTGCAGGCTCTCAAAAAAATGGCTCCACCCGCAGAAATGGAATGAGGTTGAAAATGCGGCCAGTCTTTGGCTGTACTGATGATCGGCCCTTGCCTCGAGCATGTGTGGGGGGACTCGTGGAATCGTGGAATCTCTACCTCAAGACGAAGACAGGGATTTGGGAAGGGCTCACGCAACTTTCAAGAATTTGCTGTCGTCGTCGTCGTCATCATCATCATCATCATCATCAACACCATCATCATCATCACTGACCACCATTGGCCATGCTCACCTTCCTTGGACATCCTTGGACGGACTTGAAAACCACATGAGCACTTTCGAAACGCTACACGTGGGCGAAGCGATGATGCCCCCCTGGACATCTGCCACAGAGGCAGACGAGACCAAGAACAACATTCGAAATTCCAAATCCCATGAAGTTGGATAAAGGGATTTATGCAGAATTCTTCCTGAAAGAGACAACCTAATCCAAGTATGAGTATATTACAGTAGATACCATAGTCTCTTGGAGGGGGGTCATCTTGTGAGTCTCTATGGATACCGGCCTTGGTTCTGCCTCAATCAACGGTTCTCCAAGCGCCCAACGACACGTCCCGGAAAGTCGAGGCAGGCTGTCCTGCAGCCAATCCGAGCCAGGGCGGCACTGAAGGTTTGAACATCTTTGCGTCATTCAGCTTGGCTATGGCTTAAGTTGGGGTTCCAAGAAAATTGATGACTACAGTAATACTAAATTTGAATATATACTAAACTTTAATCAAAACCAATCCAAAAGCCCACGAGGTATCCGACATGTTAAACATCCATATTTGAGCAATTCCTAAAGATTGCGCGTTCCAAGCTGTTTAGTGTTCCCTGTGGACCAGTCAGCCACACCATGATCACCACGGCACATCCCAGGAATCCAACAACTAACCGGGCTTAACAGGGCTATGAATCANCTGTTTAGTGTTCCCTGTGGACCAGTCAGCCACACCATGATCACCACGGCACATCCCAGGAATCCAACAACTAACCGGGCTTAACAGGGCTATGAATCACCTGCATGGATCCAGATCCTGGGCACCAGCCGACCCCTTGATCTTGGGGATGTCCATCACAGACACCGAACAAGCGCCACAGCTATAGATCTTGTCTTTTCCAGGTGAACTAGAGATACAACATCTATATTTTAAAAAAATATGTATGATATATCATATCATAATCCATCTATAGGTCTATATCAATATCATATAACTCCTATATTTATAATTCAATCCACACATTGGTCTGTTCAAAATCCACAAGTCATGGTACACTTCGTGGCACCGCCCAAATTTCATTGACTCACCTGTCAAGACTAGACCGTCTCAGGGCTTTCACTTGCCAGGAAACATGTGGACAAAAGCAGGGGTGAAACATGCAAAGTGAGGCGCCCAAACGATGGCGAAGTTGACGTAAATCGCTTGGGTATAAACTAGGGTTTATTGTTTACGGGGAATATAACATAATATAACTAGAGTGAATGGGCTTATAAAGTAACTTATTACTGGTGGGCCTCACCTTGTGTAAATCTATGTGAATCTACGCCAATTCTTTGGTAGTGTATTTGCTACAAGTGTGCGTTTTATCAAGGATGTTTGAAAGGATTTTCTTTGTTGTTTCTGAAGGGGTGTTCAATTTACTAATCAGGGTTGCCTTGCCAAAGCTACGTTCCACCATTTCTGGCAAGCTTTTTTTTATAAGGGATGTTCTTTCCTTTTTATCAGGGAGTTCAATTTATTAATAGGGGTGACCAGGGTGACCTCTATTAAAATAACCCCAAATATAGAAAGAAAAACAGGTCAGCGGTCAGGAGTTTATTATTTTAGTAGCAGGGGAAGGGATTATTGGGGGACATGATGATCAACATGATCAACCATTGGATTTCAACATGAACTGACCAGCACCCTCCCCATTGATCCCCACCATCCGAACCTGGGAAGCAACGACCATAAGGTGGTTTCCTGAGTCACGGGGGGTACCCCAAGTCACCATGGGTTTCAAAACTAAGTCATGGTCGAATGGCTCATGATTTGAGGTACCCCTATGACTTAGGAAAACCATGGAAAACCCCNCGTTTGCCCTGTTGGATGTGCCCTTTTCATTCTGCAGGGGATTTATCATTAGGCCCGCCTTGCCAGAGCTACGTTTTCACAATTTCTGCAAAGCTGTTTGGAAAGGTTTTTCTATCTTTTCTTTCAAGGTGTTCAATTTACTACTGTAATAGGGGTGATCGGGGTCAGGGGTGTATTATTTGGGGGGCCGTTTTAGCAATAGGGGGAGAGAATCATTGGGGGACATGATGANAATAGGGGTGATCGGGGTCAGGGGTGTATTATTTGGGGGGCCGTTTTAGCAATAGGGGGAGAGAATCATTGGGGGACATGATGATCAACCATTGGATTTGAAGGTTTTTTCCATAGTTTTCCCTTAAATCACTTTTTCCAATATTTTTTTCCATGGTTTTCCCCCAATTTTTGAGACAAACCGCCACACAGCATCGATGGATCTCCGCCATCGGCCTGCAGCTGTTTAGCCTCCACCGTCAGATCCGAACCTGGGAGCGAAGCAACGACTGAAATGGGGAAAGAATCATAAAATACCCAAGTGTGCAGATTGTGTGGGTGAAAAAAATCTTCCACTTGAGAATTCTTCATTCCTTGACATCACTCACCACCAAATTTCCTTCGCTCTGTTGGCAATGCGCCTTTTTGATTCCGCCTGGCCATCTCACCACCACTAGTGCCAAATGATCTTGAAGAACTCACCACGTTCTTTCTTCGTCTTCTCCGCATCCTTCAGGGCCTTGCGGCCCTCATGGCCCACGGAGCCGCCATAGCCGCCGCTGAGATGAAGAAATTCGAGACCACGATTTTGGAGCAGCCCGGCTGCCAAGGCCTGAGCTCCTGCAGCGCCGGTGTCGTTCTGCCTGAGGTCAAGCTCCTTCAAAGTGACATTGATTTTGAGGGACTCTCCCAGTGCCTGAGCGCCAACGTCGCCGATGTTGTTGCCCCAGAGGTAAAGCTGCGTTCTACAAATCGATCCAGAAATCCTCACCGCGTTCTCTCTTCGTCTTCCCCGCGTCGTACAAGGCCTGGCGGCCCTCATCGCCCATGGAGCCAGGGCTGAGAAGAAGTCCTTGGAGACCGCGATTTTGGAGCAGCCCGGCTGCCAAGGCCTGAGCCCCAGCAGTGCCGATGTTGTTCTCCTGGAGTAAAAGGTACCTCAAAGTGACATTGATCTTCAGTGACTCGGCAAGTGCCTGAGCGCCGGTGTCACCAATGTTGTTGTCGTCCAAGTTTAGCAAATCGGTCACACAGTTTGTGGCCATTACCTCAGCCACGACCTTGGCGCCCAGCTCGCCGAGGTTGCGNGTCACCAATGTTGTTGTCGTCCAAGTTTAGCAAATCGGTCACACAGTTTGTGGCCATTACCTCAGCCACGACCTTGGCGCCCAGCTCGCCGAGGTTGCGGCATATAAACACCCGGGCCTGCCCTGCATAAACTGCAGCTGTACCAATGCTCTGGACCATCGCCAGTTCCTCATCGTTNGCCCAGCTCGCCGAGGTTGCGGCATATAAACACCCGGGCCTGCCCTGCATAAACTGCAGCTGTACCAATGCTCTGGACCATCGCCAGTTCCTCATCGTTGAGCTTTGTGGGATCCTTGTTGAAGCCATGGCGACTCAGTGTGTCCAAAAAGAACGTAAGACGTGGCAAGATCAGACCAAAGAGCTGCAGGTTGTCCTGATGCGCCAGCTCCGCCTCCTCCCACAAAAAGGCTGCTGCGACCATATCACCGTTGCGCATCGCTCGGTTCAGCTTTTTGCCCAGCGCTGGTGCAGCAGCAGACAGCACTGGCTCAAAACAAAGAAATGTCAACAAAATCTGCACCCCAGGCACCAGTAGATTCAAAACACCAACAAAGAATGAACCACCCTCAACCAGCAAAAAAAGAACGGAGAACACTGCTTGGGGCAAGTTTTCAATTAACAAATAGTCTCTCTTGCTGGGAGTGAGCTGCTTGTAAAGCATTGGAAGGATCGTCCCTTCCCAGCAGCCTGTAGCTGTGCAGCCTCCGGACCACTCCCCTGGCACTTTCGGNGAGCTGCTTGTAAAGCATTGGAAGGATCGTCCCTTCCCAGCAGCCTGTAGCTGTGCAGCCTCCGGACCACTCCCCTGGCACTTTCGGCGAGGTGAGAAGGACCGACAGGTGGCGAAGCCAGTTCAGCGAAGCAATGCCAACCGAGCACTCCTCGATCTCTGCAGAGGCCAGAGCGAACCAGGCAAACCAGGCAGGAGCAGATGAAAATATGTGACGCGAAAAACTGTTCGAGGCAACCTACTTTTGACAACACCAGGAACCAAGCATGGAACAAGCACAAATACAACCAACTCACCACCCCAAGGATCTGGATCATGAAGTGCTCGGACTGCAGACATAGAGCGCCAAAAATGACATCTTTCAGGGTGTCGTAAAAATCGGAAATAATCGGCGCCATGGATGTAAAAGCTGCGACAGCNTTTCAGGGTGTCGTAAAAATCGGAAATAATCGGCGCCATGGATGTAAAAGCTGCGACAGCAAACGCTGTTGCATCAAAGCGATCGCCGGGCTTGAGCCGGGCGACCGCCCACACTGCTTGGACCAGGAGTGATAAACCAACACAACAAAGTAAAATCATGTAGACTTCCCAATCAAGGCCTGTCACTTTGGACAGCCTTCCCGTCTTCAGGCTCCACAGAGATGCTACCAGGCTTAAACTCACCGTGACTCCAAAGCTCAGTATGACCAAACACTGCTGAGTCCGCGCACTCAAAGCAGTGAAAGTTGGACCCAAAGCTTCATAGGAACTCACGCTCAAATCGCCAGCCTCTGAGGATAGCAGCTCAGAAGACTCTGCTGAATCTGAGGAGGAAGCAAGGCATTTGCTCTTCAAGATGGGCCCGACAACCATGATGACGCTTCCCAGAAGTGTAACGCCAAGGAAAATCAAGACATAGACACAAAAGAACCAATGAAAGCGTTCCATGCTTTCTTCTCTTGTCATGGTCTCAATCTGCGAGACCTTGGNGAACCAATGAAAGCGTTCCATGCTTTCTTCTCTTGTCATGGTCTCAATCTGCGAGACCTTGGGAAGGAACACATCCGGTTCCTCCACCATTTTCAATGTGAAATTTCCGTAAAAGACTTTTCCCATGGTGGCAATCAAATCTGGTAGTTCTGGCATCTCCAGTGTGAAACCAGAGGCAGCACAAACCACGGACATCAGGAGAATCATCTGCATGGCACCCTTTAGCTTGGCGTGCTTGAGTCCGTTGAGAAAAAGAGACTTGAGCCGACAAAGAAAATCATCCAACAATCATATATGTATATATATATATATATATATCAGTTTTTTGGAGATATGTTATGTGCAGAGTTAGGTGATGTTTAGCAAAGATGTCTGTTGGGCTGTTGGGCTGTTCTCTGTCTTCCTCCAATTTTCGGGAGAAATCCGGCCACCAATGGTCGGCTGCACCTCATCTCCGATCATCAGCGCCGCACCGGGCCGCCCTCATNCTGTTCTCTGTCTTCCTCCAATTTTCGGGAGAAATCCGGCCACCAATGGTCGGCTGCACCTCATCTCCGATCATCAGCGCCGCACCGGGCCGCCCTCATCTGGCAGATGATGAGTGCAAAACTTTTTATAAGGGAGGTCAGGAGGGATGTTCTTTCATGTTCTTTCCTGTTTGTTAGGGTGTTCNCGGGCCGCCCTCATCTGGCAGATGATGAGTGCAAAACTTTTTATAAGGGAGGTCAGGAGGGATGTTCTTTCATGTTCTTTCCTGTTTGTTAGGGTGTTCTATTCACATAGGTGTGACCGGGGTGACCCTTATTCATGATATTTACCGCAAAAAATATGTGTCAAGCGTGTTTTTTTGGGGGAGGGGGCGGTTTTAGTAATAGGGGGAGAGAATCATTGGGTGACATGATGATCAACCATTGGATTTGTAGGGTTTTTTTTCCACTAATTGTTTCCCTTAAGATCAATTTTTCCGTTGTTTTTCCATGGTTTTTCCAACTGGATCTTTGTTGAAACAAAACTGCCACCCAGCATCGCCTTGGATCCCCGGATCTGCAGCTGTTTGGCCTCCGTCAACACACAAAACATCCAGGTGCAAGGAGTGCAAAAACCACAAAACACTTTCAGCTTTTGAATTCATTGCTTGAAATCAATCACAGCAGCCAATTCCGTTCGCCCTGTTGGCAATGTTTTTTTGATTCCGCCAGGCCATCGTCTCACCACTAGTACCAACGGATCCAGAAATCCTCACCACGTTCTCTCTTCGTTTTCTCCGCATCCTCCAAAGCCTTGCGGCCCTCATCGCCCATGGAGTTGCTGCTGAGCCCAAGTCTTTCGAGAGCACGATTTTGCAGCAGCCCGGCCGCCAAGGCCAGAGCTCCAGCAGCGCCGATGTTGTTGTCATTGAGGTAAAGGCCCCTCAAACTGCTATTGGTCTTGAGTGAGTCTCCAAGTGCCTGAGCGCCAGCAGCACCAATGTTGTTCTCCTTGAGTTCAAGGTACTTCAAACTGCTATTGGTCTTGAGAGACTCGCCAAAGGCCTGAGCGCCAGCGGCGCCGATGTTGTTGAAATTGAGGTCAAGATTCTCCAAACTGCAATTGGTCATGAGAGACTCTCCAAGTGCCTGAGCCCCAGCGTCGCCGATGTTGTTCTGCCAGAGGGAAAGGTTCGTCAAAGTGACATTGACTTTGAGCGCCTCTCCAAGTGCCTGAGCGCCAGCAGCGCCAATGTTGTTGGCATCAAGGCCAAGAATCTTCAAACTGCGATTGATCTTGAGCGATTCAGCAAGTGCCTGAGCGCCGGCGTCACCAATGTTGTTGCCGTTCAAGTTAAGCCGGTCGGTCACACTGTTTGTGGCCATTGCTTCAGCCACGACCTTGCCCTAAACAAACTGCAGCCGCACCAATGCCCTGGACCATCGCCAGTTCCTCATCGTTGAGCTTTGTGGGCGACTCAGCATGTCCAAAAAGAACGTTAAACGTGGCAAGAGCAGACCAAAGAGCTGCAAATTGTCCGAATGCCCCAGCTCCGCCTCTTCCCACAAAAAGGTGGCAGTGACCATATCACTGCTGCGCATCGCTCGGTTCAGCTTTTTGCCCAGTGCTGGTGCAGCAGCAGACAGCACCGACTCAAAACACAAAAAGGTCAACAGAATCTGCACACCAGGCACCAGTAAATTCAAAACACCNTTTGCCCAGTGCTGGTGCAGCAGCAGACAGCACCGACTCAAAACACAAAAAGGTCAACAGAATCTGCACACCAGGCACCAGTAAATTCAAAACACCAACAAAGAATGAACCACCCTCAACCAGCAAAAAAAGAACGGAGAACACTGCTTGGGGCAAGTTTTCGATTAGCAAATACTCTCGCTTGCTGGGAGTGAGCTGCTTGTAAAGCATTGGAAGGATCGTNCTGGCACTTTTGGCGAAGTGAGCAGGACAGACAGGTGGCTCGAAGCCAGCTCAGCGAAGCAATGCCTACCGAGCAGTTCTCCTCCTTCGCGACCTCTGTCAAAGATGATTAAAAAGAATAAATGGCAACCCAGGCAGATGAGGGCTAAGCATCCAATCCGCTCGCCAATCCGCTCGTCGCTGTCCATTTCGCTGTCCATTAACCTTTGTAACCTTCCAATGCTCCATCCTTTGATTTCATCTCCCAACAGCAGGAACCAAATGTGGAACAAGAATAAATACAACCAGCTCACCACCCCGAGGATCTGGATCATCAAGTGCTCCGACTGCAGACATAGAGCCCCAAAAATGACATCTTTTAGAGTGGCGTAAAAATCGGACACAATCGGCGCCATGGATGTAAAAGCTGCGACAGCAAACGCTGTTGCATCAAAGCGATCGCCTGGCTTGAGCCGTGCTCCGCTCAGACTGCTTGGACCAGGAGTGATAAACCAACACAACAAAATAAAATCAAATAAATTTCCCAATCAAGACCTGTCACTTTGGACAGCCTTCCCGTCTTCAGGCTCCACAGAGATGCTACCAGGCTTAAACTCATAGTGACTCCAACGCTCAGTATGACCAAACACCGCTGAGTCCGCAGACTCAAAGCAGTGAAAGTTGGACCCAAGGCTTCATAGGAACTCACGCTCAAATCGGAGGCCTCTGAGGATAGAAGCTCAGAGGACTCTTCCGAATCCGAGTCATCCAAGGAATCAAATGCCTTGCTCTTCAAGATGGGCCCGACGATCATGATGACACTTCCCAGAAGTGTAACGCCGAGGAAAATCAGTACATAGACACAAAAGAACCAATGAAAGCGTTCCATGATTTCTTCGCGTGTCATGGTCTCAATCTGCGAGACCCTGGGAAGGAACACATCCGGTTCCTCCACCATTTTCAATGTGAAATTTCCGTGACAGACTTTGCCCACGGTGGCAATCAGATCGGGTAGGTCCGGCATCTCAAGTGTGAAACCGGAGGCGGCACAAATCACGGACATCAGGAGAATCACCTGCATGGCGTCCTTTAGCCTTTAGCTTGGCGTGCTTGAGTCCATTGAGTTAAAAAGAGGCTTGAGCCGACAAAGAAAATCATGAAATGAAACTATATCAGTTTTTCGGTGATGTGTTATGTGCAAATGATTGCAAATGTAGCAGATTTGAGAAGATAGATGATTTGAGTCACAGATGGCTGTTGGGTTGGTCTGTTCCCTGTCTTCCTCCAAAATATGCAAAGAGAAATTCCGAAAAACAAAAACAATGGTCTGCTGCACCTCATCTCCGATGGTCAGCGCCGCCGGCCGCACTCATCTGGCCGATGAGTTGCCACCTTGGCCCAAGCTTCCACAGGAACCCCCCAAAGTCAGGGGATGCGGATAGGGGAAGTGGGGATAGTGGAATTGAGGAAGGGATGGGGTCAAGGGATGAGCATAAGGGGATGTGGGGATAGGGGAATGGGATGGAGACGGGAAAGAACGAGGAAGGGACGGGGGAAGTTGGGAATTGAATCCTCAAAAATCTTACCCCAAAATCAGATGCAGACTTTCAGTGGTTGAGCATTTCTGAATGCGGCGACGAAGTTGCCCCTGGCCTCAGCCACCGGCGTTCCAACAGCATCCCAGGGCCTCGGAGAAAAAGGAAGGCATGGCCGTGGAAGGCTTGTGAAACCTATCTTCTTTGGAGGGATTATCACTTTCATGATCACTGGTCAGTTGCATCACCAGAAGCTCTCCCAACCGATGTCAAGGGGGCAGATTGGTGGAAGGACCACCTGATGGTGGTTCAAAAAGAGGTCCCAAAAAGGTTCATGGGCTGGTGCCACTTCCAGTCTACTTCGACTTCCGTCTGAGTCCGTTGCTCCATGAGAAATACGCAAAACCTGGAGCGGAATGAAGCAGGACAAGGGAAATGATGATAAAACAGCTGAGATTTTGGGCTACCGCATTTCCCAACAAAGCCATGTCTTCAAGTGAAACGGCTTATCTCCAAAGAGGCGTTCAATCCTGGAAGTGGTAAGGTGCTTCAACATGTTTCAATCATGTTTCAAGCCTATTCATTGCAGCCCCCCAATGTGCAAGCACTTAAAAAGAATGGCTCCACCTGCAGAAATGGAATGAGGTTTAAGATTCGGCCAATCTTTTGCTGTACTGATGATCGGCCCTTGCCTCGAGCATGTGTGGGGACTCGTGGAATCGTGGAATCTCTACCTCAAGACGAAGACAGGGATTTGGGAAGGGCTCACGCAACTTTCAAAAATTTGCTGTCGTCGTCGTCGTCGTCGTCATCATCATCATCATCATCACTGACCACCATTGGCCATGTTCACCTTCCTTGGACATCCTTGGACGGACTTGAAAAACACATTGAGCACTTTCGAAACGCAACACATGAGCGGAGCGATGATGCCCCCCTGGACATCTGCCACAGAGGCAGACGAGACCAAGGCCAACATTCGAAATTCTAAATCCCATGAAGTTGGATAGAGGGATTCATGCAGAGTTCTTCCTGAAAGAGACAACCTAATCCAAGTATGAATATATTACAGTATATACCTTAGTCTCTTGGAGGGGGGTTCATCTTGTGAGTCTCTATGGATAACGGCCTTGGTTCTGTCTCAATCAACGGTTCTCCAAGCGCCCAACGACACGTCAAAGTCGAGGCAGGCTGTCCTGCAGCCAATCCGAGCCTGGGCGGAGGAATGTCTGAAGGTTTGAACATCTGTCGTTCTGCTTGGCCATGGCTTAAATTGGGGTTCCAAGAAAATTGATGACTACAGCAATACTAAATTTGAGTACTAAACTTTGATCAAGACCAATCCAAAAGCCCACGAGGTATCCGATATGTTAAGCATCCATATTTGAGCAATTCTGAAGATTGCGCATTCCAAACTGTTCAGTGTTCCCTGCGGACGGTCAGCCACACCATCATCACCACAATTGGGCATGGGCATCCCAGCAATCTAACAACTAACAGGGCTTAACACGGCTTTGAATCACCTACTAATTCTGGCCAATGTTGGGGGTTGTGATCATTGAAACTGGCCCAAGAAATCCAAGTTTAGGATGATCCAATGTCCAGAGCACTCCAATTCTACGATCACTGGGCCACTGGGCCCTTGTTCAACCCCGATGACTTTCTGGCCATTTTTAAGAATACCTCAAAGATCATCCAGATCTTCCCAATCATGGATCCACATCATGGGCACCAGGCATATATGGGAGGTCTCTTGGGGATGCCCATAACAGACCTCGAACAAACAAGGAGTGGACACTGCGCCATATCTTCAGATCTTTGCTTTTCTTAGCGGACTGGAATTATACATCGATACATAGAATCCATATATTGATATGTATATATATATATATATATATATTTATGATGTATAATAATCTGTATATAGAGACCTATGTCGTATAATCTGTATAATCTATATTTGTCATTCTATCCCCATATTGGTCTGTTTCTCCATTTGTTCTAAGTCCAAATAAACCTTGTTGCACACTTTCACCCCACCAAAAAACGCCATCACCCAAATTTCCCCCCTGAACGGTCTCCATGTACTGACTCACCTGCCAAGACTAGACTGCCTCAGGGTTTTCACTTAGCAGGAAACATATGAACAAAATCAGAGGCGCCCAAATCGTAGCCAAGGTGACGTGAGCGCTCACGTGCAAATCGCTGGGTTAACTAGGGTTTTTGGGGAATATAACTAGAGTGAATGGGTTTGCACAATGGCTTACAACTGGGGTGGCCTCACATCTGAAATCTACGCCAACTTTTTTGGTGGTGCACTTGCTGCTGCAAGGGCCCTTTTATTCAAGGATCTTTGAAAGGATTTTCTATTTTAGTTTTGATGATGTTCAAAATTTCTAATCAGGATTGCCTTGCCAGAAAACATGTGAACTGAATGCAGCTGTTTGGCCTCCAGCGTCACCGTCCGATCCAAACCTGGGAGCGAAGCAACGACTGAAATAAAAAAACACACAAAACACCCAGGTGCAAGGAGTGTGTGGATGAACAAAATGCTTCCACTTGAGAATTCTTCATTGCTTGAAATCACTCACCACCAAATTTCCTTCGCCCTGTTGGCAATGCACCTTTTTGATTCCGCCAGGCCATCTTCTCACCACTAGTGCCAATTGATGTGGAAACACTCACCGCGTTCCTCCTTCGTCTTCTCCGCAGCCTCCAGGGCCTGGCGGCCCTCATCGCCCATGGAGCCGCGGCTGAGATGAAGTTCTCTTAGACTGCGATTTTGCAGCAGCCCCGCCGCCAAGGCCTGAGCTCCTGCAGCACCGATGTTGTTGCGATTGTTCTCGAGGAAAAGGTATCTCAAAGTGACATTGACTTTGAGCGCCTCTCCCAGTGCCTGAGCGCCGGCGTCGCCGATGTTGTTCTCTTGCAGGCAAAGCAATTCCAACCTGCGATTGGTCTTGAGAGACTCTGCAAGTGCCTGAGCGCCGGCGTCACCAATGTTGTTGCTGTTCAAGTATAGCATACTGGTGACACTATTTGTGGCCATTGCTTCAGCCACGACTTTGGTGCCTACCTCGCCGAAGTAGTGCCATTGGTAATCCTCGGCCTGCCCGACATAAGCTGCATAAATGTCCTGGACCATCGCCAGTTCCTCATCATTGAGCTCTGTGGGATCCTTGTTGAAGCCATGGCGACTCAGTGTGTCCAAAAAGAACGTAAGACGTGGCAAGATAAGACCAAAGAGCTGCAGGTTGCCCCGACGCCCCAGCTCCATCTCCTCCCACAAAAAGGCGGCAGTGACCATATCACCGTTGCGCATCGCTCGGTTCAGCTTTTTGCCCAGTGCTGGTGCAGCAGCAGACCGCACCGACTCAAAACACAAAAAGGTCAACAGAATCTGCACCCCAGGCACCAGTAAATTCAAAACACCAACGAAGAATGAACCACCCTCAACCAGCAAAA
>BGPT01001412.1:82854-162469 GCA_003297045.1 Symbiodinium sp. clade C Y103 | reverse complement strand
ACATACTTTCTAGATAACATACACATGCATATAGATAGCATGTGTTCCAAGTCATGCATCTCACTTAGCACACATAGAAGACATGCTAAGTCTGCTAACCCTTGTTAGCTCACTTGCTATGTTGACTTAGCGCACATAGCATGTAGCACTATGTGAGGCAACTGAGGCATCTAGATGCAAGTAGGGCCGGTCATCCAAGCAGAGGGTATATCTTTTATGGCTCGATCTCCACCGCCAAGGCTCCCATGTCTTCCGCCATCTGCCGCGTGAGCTGCGGCACTTGGCCCTGCGCATCCAGCGCTCCAAGGGCCACGGCGAAGTCGCCTGCGGACGCCACCAGGAGACGCTTCTGCGACAGCGGGTGGAGGCCATAGTGCCTGCCGCGGGGGGAGTCCTGGGTTAAAATCGTGGGTAAACCTTGATGGATACAAAATGATAACATATGATAAAACCATGGATCTATAGTCTCATTAGTCTATATATATATATATGACAATATATAAATATATACATACATATACATATCAATATCTATATATATATATATACGATATCCATTTATACTGCATAATGACTTGATGTGTATGTAAGTTGTATGACCGTGTGAGATCATCTCAAATAAACTTATACTTATTATAGTCTTATAGTATCTGATAGTCGTTATAATACAAAGATATACATAAATACATTGTGGATGGTGATGATTTCTTAGTGAACATGGTCATGTGTTGCGACTTCTTGTGATCAACTGTGACCCTTCCCGAACTAAATGGAGCTTTTGATAGGAAAATGATCGAGCTGGGGATTGTCCAATGTTTGACTACCAGACTTGTCAGGGGGGCGACTTTGCAAATTTCTGGCATGACAAGCCCACCCTGTTCTCCAGCCAGGCTGCAAGAAAATCCACATCTGTGGCTTGCAAAAGCAGAAGTCCACTTGGTCACGTTTTCTAATGGATAATCCCCCCAGGCAAAATCCATGCACATAGATAATCTTGGAATATTTCGGATAGCCTTGAAAAAACTGTTGACCTTTTAGTAGCTGGGTTTCTATCAATGTATCATCTTCCAATGACATCTCCCAGGCCACTGATCCTTCCTTCTGTCACCTGCCTTAGCCACGTGAAATAGGCTTTGGACACCAACTTCTCATGGAGAGATGCTTCCTGGCTCGCTCAAGCGGTTAGATAAGTTGGTGTCCCAAGATTGGACTTTGGATCAGTGACATATCGACCATGGAAGCCAGTTACAATTGGCCCAAGACGCTGAATCATTCCATTTTAGGGTCACCAATCACTTGCCCCATCCTGGAATTCCCGACCAAATTTGATGGTTGGTCAATGTTGGTCATCATTTTCCCCAATCGAATTGCATAAAATTGTTGGCAAATCCCCTGTTCAGAATAGGACAGACCCATGTACATCCAAATTGCTGGTGATAGAATTGTCATTTTGCTGATAGGATGTTTATCCCTATAGTTGTCCCAGCATATCCAATTAAAACCATCCCCACATCATGGTTGCTTTGACCATAACTTTGTTGCTCAAGTCCTCATATCCCATCTGTTGGGATACTTACCTTCACAATTCCCATCAGTTCCAACGACATTGTGGCGACACAGAGTTACAAGACGTTACAGTTTAACTGGTCAATCCAAACTGTTTAATGATGTGATAAATCCCTAAAAAGATAGAGACTTGAAATATCTTAAAATCCTACTTTTCTATCGGGGATATATTATATATATATATATGAATCCCTATATGTTTCATGGCTATCTCATAGACATGTAACCATTTTCGAAGCACCAGAGGACGTCCCCCAAGGCTCCAAGGTCAGCTTTCTTGCCTCCAGCATCGGCCGATCAGAGTCTCCTTTCAGCTCGGCAGGCACCAGCTGGGCATCGGCCAAGAGGCCTCGAGGCTCCCCTTTGGCCCTTTGGGTCTGGGAAGGGAGACTCAACCGACTGGCTCTTCTCCAGCAAACACATCAGATTCCTTGGTGTTGAACTTTGAAATCCACTAAATCGATTGTTAAATGATGAAGTTTCGCCATGGCGGAGATATATACATATATCACATATATGTATATATATACCATTATATAACCTAAAGTCCATTGCACAAACCTGTCCCGGCCACATGTACTGCATGCTTAAAGTTATTAAAGGATCCAGTATGTTCTACGAATCGTTCTTCACAAAAAGGACCTGAAGTCATGTTGGCAAAGCCATAGAATCCATCCCCCACTAGTAAACCATGGGCGGGATTCCAACCATCAATCCATAGGGGTGGTTTATTGCTGATCATCTAACCGTGAGGATCTCCAAAAAGCGAGGCGTACCCAGTGAGGATCTCCTCTCTGGGTTCGGGATCCGCTCCTCGGAGGATCTCAGCTTCAAATGTTGCGGCCAGCAGATAGGTGGTCACAGGGCCAGCCAACGCCTTCCCCTGGCTGATGCTGTGGGGCCCTCGAAGGTAAAGATGGAACTGAAACTTTGGGCCTCAAAATGAGATAAATTAAAAGAAGAAAATACATGAGACAGACATGGATGATTTAAGTGGCTAAATTGTTTCTGCAATAACATTTGATTGTTTTGTGGAACCCTTCTCCAACCCTCAGTAGGTTCAACACGTACTTTGAAGGCGCTATAGACTAACTGGAGGAGAAATGGTCGCATCCATTATCTCACAACTTACGCCAGTTAGACTTTTGTCTAGTTTAGAGAAGAGACAGTATGCCGTTTGTAAATGCCGAGGTTTCTTAAAATATGGGTACCCCAACCATTAGTGTTCCATGGTGTTACCTTTGATAATACATGATGTATCATGATAATAGCCAATAACTTGGATGATCTTGGGGTACCCTCCATTATGACATCAACCCCCTGCAGTTTGCCAACTTCCTACGGGATGATCATCCACAAGATCGACCTACAAAAACCAACAGGCCGTGTGCACGGAGCGGGTCACGAAATCCAGCAGTTGCTTGGCATCTTTGGCCGAGGAAGGCAAACCAGCCAAGATTACGGCGGTGACTCCTCTCCCATGCCGCTCAATCAGCTTGATGGACCATCATTCATGTGGCTTTGTCGAAAATAGGGTACCCTTAATTTCACGGAGAATCATCATGTTCCCCATCAAAGCACCAATGTATTGGGGGTATATACCATGTTAAACAGACCCATGTGTTAAAAGAGAGGTATCGTCAAAACCAGAAAGTGAAGCTGAAACACCCCAGTGCATGGCTCAATTGGTCAGCAAAATTCGGAATGGGTATCGGTATGGGTCAAAATTGGGATACCAAAGGACGACCCACAGAATAGGCCATTTTCAGTACTGCAACCATATCCATGCTGGGGGCTCAGACGTGCCCTCCAAGATGATTATCTACAAGCCAGAACTGCTCAGTACAAGCACCGACATTGTACAGAATTGTTAAAACGAACTCGTTGAGGCAGTTGCGGCTCATCGGAAACTCCACCATGGAGATCCCCAACAGAGATGTCCACTTGACAAAAACTAAGCAGGCGAGTGTATACACTGCACGGAGACCGAACTGTGACGATCGCTTCATCTTCCCAAATCAGGTGGAACATGTGATCCTGCTTTCAATGCTATTGCAATGATTCGAAGTTCCAAAGCAGGATAAATGGTCGGACTTGGAAATCGATGTTGCATATTGAAACACGTCCTTAAGGGCGACGATCCGTCCGTAAACGATTCAAAGAGGATTGCTGCGTTGGTATCAAAATGTAGTTGCCTTGAAAACCTGCCCAGCGATTGCTAATATTCAAAAACCTTTCGGGTCAATTTGGAGGTCCTTGATTTTGAATGATGTTGACAAAAAATGACAAAATTACCTATGGAAGTCATCAAAACCCAAATACCGCCTCTTCCTTGTGGTTGCAATATTCCAGTGGCGCTGCCTACCTACATGTTGTTCTGTTGCCTATTATATATGTCTATTTCCTATAAGTGTCTTATGTTCATTTCTATTGCTTCCTTGAGGGTGTCGTCAAAAGGGATATATTATGATATATTCATTGGGATGGGGCAAAATTCAGGAGCCTCAGACCCACAGCTTTTGTGATATTTTTTGTACGAAGCCCACGTGGCTGGGCCAATTTTGACCCATCCATGCTTTCTTGGCTACAAGACCAAAGCCCGCATTGTTGTTTGTTGTTATTTGTGAAATCAGCCAAAATGTCCCCATACCCATTATCTTCCCATGTCCATCTTGCATTCTTCACCCCCATCCCTGTCCTTTGCAAGGCAGGGTGGCGGGCGAAAGGCCTCATGATGGCTGTTCGATGAATCAACCAAACGCAGTACCTTCGGATCGTTTTCACAACCTTGGGATCCTTGGGCTGGAAGGCTATGTGGCTATGATTCTTGACAAGAAAACCATCAGGTTCAACCGGGTGGTCTACAGACCCCAGTTGAAACTCGACACTCTCTGAGGAAGTTGCTACAGCAACAAACAATGTAGGCACGAATCATCGTGGTTGAACAAAAAAACATGCTTAAAATAAGTGTCAACTGGGACTCATCAAAATCGGGGCGGAAAGTAATAAAATGTAATATGAACATTAACAAAAATAATAATTAACAAACATAAACATTTCAGACATCGTCAAACAACCAACCATGAACATGCAAGTACAGAAAGTCACCCTTGGGCATCAATCCCACCCACAGCCCATCAGGGGGTTGCCAGATTTCTGTTTCTCCATAGACATCTCTCCCGTGAATTGAGTCACCCCATTAAACTGCGACTAGGTTCACTCCATACAATGACAGTCACTTTCAACACGGAACTGCATCTCCTTATCCAGTAGATTTTTGTTCCGCATCCTGATGACTTTATAATAGTTTCTAATATCTTACAATGATTCGTCATACCACGTCACACCTTAGGAGGTCCGACCATATCCGATCATGTCCACCTTTCGACTAGGGGACCTTCCCCTCAGAATCCTGCCTGCTGTAAAGAGAACGCCTCTTTCAGCGGATTCAAAGCTTTGGAGGATCTTTTTTCGAACCTCCCCCAGGCTTTGTGAGGAGCTGCGAGTGATTTGGCAAAAACCGGAGAAAATCATGGAAACCCAAACTTGCTACGATTATCATCATTGTGGTGTTCTTCCAAAAGTGACCCTCCATGGTGAGTTTGTTCCCTTCTTCATTCTTTCTTCTGTAGACACCGACGTATGAAATCGCTGGTTTGAATGTGTTATAGTATATTTCTATATGTCTATAGTATATGTTTTGTTTTTGAATGTTTTTGGACCTATGTTTCAGTATCATTGACTGCAAATCCCTTTTGCACACCCCCCATGTCTCAGAAAATGCTCTATAGAATTCCCTCGCACGCACCCCTCTGCTTGGCTTTCAGAGACCTTTTGTATCTCTCAAAAATCCATGCGGCACAGGATCTAAAGCTCGAACTTTGACTTTTGATTTCTTGATTGACACCAATTGCTGCTGCTACATTGATTTTACATTGACTTCAATCGATGTTGTCTGGAGTCCCGGCATTTTTGTCGGATGTATACAGTGTACAGTTCTTAGCCATCCCAATGTGTGACATGTCGAAGGATCAACGTGGTCCAATAGTCTACAGTGTGGAAAATGAACGCACTTTCTAGACCCAAATCATCCACGTATGAGATCTATATCTTGTGTCCACATGTTACTGGTAGATCACGTTAGATCTCGCTCCGATTTGTATGACACTTCTACAACTTGCAATATCTTACAATCACCACAAAGTTGTTGTGGTGCGTGTCCCTTGAGATTAAATCTCCACGGAGTATATTCTGCACACCCTGCCACTCCAATCCTTCTTGCTGACTGCTGAATGAGACTCGAAGACCTCAAAACAGGGCGGGTGCTGCATCAAGTCACGAAACGAAAACGGCTGGCCATTTGCATTTTGCTGAAGAGTTGGTCAATACAAATAACCCCCCAGAATATTTGACAGTTGGGAGTCTTGGGATCATCATCCTTATGGCGTCCCGGAAAATCCCTCGTTTACTTCGATGATTTTCCTACCGGGGTACAGTAGATGAGTTGATGAGTTGGCTCCACTCATCAAATGCAAATGAGCAGTGTTCTAAACTCACAACGTAATTCCTACGCTGGTTGGCTAATGGGCGGAATTCCCATCATGGAATATGACTATGGTAATCCCCTTCTTGGGGTAGTAACTTCCTTTGATACTCAGCCAACACTCGTTTAGAACAACACCTGTGACTTGGATAATTTACTGGAATTAGGGGCTTCGCCCCAAACTGATGCACGGCTCTTAAAACAGCACCCCAGTTGAACAACCCAGGAGTTAACATTCCCTATCATTAATTCAGTTGACACTACAAGTAATATAACCACTGGATTTCTGCAGAAAAAAAAACATACTGGTTTCTAGCCTTCCACCAGGGTCCAACCCTGCGATCCCTTCCCCTCGGTCGCATCAGGTCGCACCTCAAACTTACTCCGGAAGAGTTCGGCGTAGTACTTTGCTAAGTCGCCTCAGGAAAGCAATTCACCTGCTGATGGGTTAAGGAGCCCAGATATTTTTGTGGCTTCTGAAGCACGGAAACGAGACCTGAACTGGAAGAAATGAAGATTTAAAAGCAAGAATAATCAATATTTGATGATGCGCTGGAACTAGCAGAGCGTGTTCATGGGATATTCAGCTACTGGAGTGATGGATACAGCAATCCAATCTGTGGGTTCAGTGGGTTACAAAACTGTGAAAAACGAGAAGTCTATCGCACAGCCATCCCCAGCCGACAAGGCCGTAGCTGCTTTTGGCAGTCTGCTGGCAGATTCTCTTACAGTACCCACCTGCTCTTGGCAGTTGCTGTGCTTTGGCACTCAACACAAACCAACACTTGGATATATACAGTTTGTAAGTTAAAGCCCCACAAAACTACATGTTCGGTGCAGAACGAAGTGCGGTTGAGGGACCCAACTGCGAGAAATACTTGTATGTATATATTTATACATAGTCTGAAACCTACACATGAATCAATCAAAGAAGCGTCAGTCCCACAAGCGGTATGGGATGGGTTAAAAACATGTTAAAACCTTGGTGCCAACACCCATTTATAATGGAGAAGAAAACCCATTTAATATCTAAACAGGAAGTTATCTGCCATGTTTAAGTCCTTATGATGGAATGATGCGCCCCCAGGTGTAGTAGGAATTGGATGGTTAAAGAAGGTACTTGGGTGCATCCAGTAAGTAGCTGAGTACACTGGAATACACAATAAATTATTATATTATAATATGTTTATTGCATCTTTTTGCCCACTTATTCACTTGGATGCACATCAAAGTACCCTCCACATTTTTTTCCCATGAATCAGTGGGTAAAAAACCAGTGGATTCCAACTCATTCTCCAGTGTTTCCTCACCATTTTATCCTAATCCATCCGGCACCGGCAGGTGCCAAGTCTCCGCTCACGAAGTGTATCACCACCTGGGGAATTCGGAAGGTGAATTGAGGCAATGGTGCCATGCAGCCCAGGGATGTTTTGGGAAAAATTGGGATGTACTCAAACATGGGTCTCTCTGAAAACAGAGTACCCCTGAATCCATTGATTCATGATCACTTTCCCTCTTAAATGGCAATTGTTGGGTACAACTGTAAAACACCATTTTCAGACGCACCCACATACTTAAACCATGCACACTCAAGCAGCTCCTATAGCCCTCAGGTTGTTTCAAACCTCGATAGGATCGGCACCCCAACAAAAACAGCGAACGTAACACAATCTTGGGGTGCAGTTCCAGTCATAAGTGCATTTACAACCATATAGTATAACATCACCACCCGTTTAGCAGTAGGGGACGTTGTCTAAATGTCACGGGCAATAATAACGTCTTTTTTTTTTGGGGGGGGGGATGTTCTAAATGTAAGATTTCAATAAAAAAATCCACGTATAAATGTAAGTCCAGCATTTAAGGTCCCCTGGTTTTTTTTGGAGGGAACCTTTAAATGTAAGATTACATTTTTGAAAAAACGAACAAAACAAATATAAGAAATGCAAACAAAAATGTAAAATGATTGCATAAAGGTCTTCAAATAGCTTCAGAATTGCATAAAACCAAAAATGTACTGTAAAATGAAAGTTTGTAGGACCCCTATATGCTTGTAAACCTTCATATATTCTACATTTTTTAAAAATCATTTCAACATGCAATGTAGAGGTAATTGAGGTACATAATATCTTGCAAATTTTGGGAAAATCTTTGAATCTCAAACAAATGTAAATTGATATGTGGAAGGTCATAAAAACATATACCTGAGGTCCATAATTCCTTGCAGAAAGTCCTGATACAAGACAACAAAAGACACAATAAACTCATGTAGCCGTCATATATATAACTGAGGTCATAATTGCAACTATATGACCTCAAACGTACCTCAAACGTATCTCAATTGTACCTCAAATGTACCTGTACGATCCTCTACCTATGTTTACATTCAAGATATAGTTGAAATCTACCTGAAATCAATTTCATCCGTACCTGAAAGCCACAAACATATCTTTTACTGTCTTGTTTGAGCACCTTCTGCAAGGAATTATGGACCTCAGGTATACGATGGCTACATGCGTTTATTGTATCTTTTACTGTCTTATTTTTCTGCAAGGAATTATGGACCTCAGGTATATGTTTCTTATATCTTGTACTGTTTTATTTGAGGACTTTCTGAAAGGAATCATGAACCTCAGGTATATGATGGTTACATGAGTTTATTGTATCTTTCACTGTCTTGTTTGAGCGCTTTTTCCAAGGAAGTATGGACCTCATGTGTAGGATGGTTACCAACAATTTATGCACCACAGAGTCACCAACAATTTACAAACAGTTTTCGGACATTACCATCGGACACTTTGCGGACATTTGGCAATTATGACCTTCCTTCCCCCACCCAGGCGACACACGGAATCTACGGACATTACCCCCCCTTTTCCGAAGGCAAAAATGTAATCGGACCGTAGCCTGTTTTTTGACGTGGGGGGACCTATCAGAAACCGTAAATACATTTAAATTTGAGGGGGGGAGGGGTATGAGAAATAGCCCGTTACATTTAGACAACGTCCCCCCCTGTTTTGGNAAATACATTTAAATTTGAGGGGGGGAGGGGTATGAGAAATAGCCCGTTACATTTAGACAACGTCCCCCCCTGTTTTGGGGCCCGGAAGGGGTGGTGATAGTATAACATATACTGTATTATATAGTTACAGGGCTTGTATCCCAATTCATGAGGGTCTTTGCCCTGGTTCTACCAGTTTTAGCCCCATAAGACTCTCCCCAACTGCAGTGGTCAAGGCACTTTGGAATGGTCCTTGCACGTTTTTTCCAACAGAAAACCAGTCGCATGATGCACTTCGGCCGCGGACATGATCCTCAGGTTTTCTTTTCTGGATGCGCATGGGATGATGAGAAAATCCCTGAAAAACTGGGTGACTGGAATGGATTTGGATCATCTGAGCCAGGACCTTGGAAGGTCTCTTCACCTTGAAAATGACGCCCATTGAAAAACTCACCGCTGACACAGAATCAGACTCTTGACCTGCATGTGAATTAGCTTCTTGATAGATGTAGATCTACAGTAAACCTTTATCTTGGCCCTGGCCCATTTTGAGGTCTCAAGATGAACTTCAGGGATTCGGATGCCATGTTCATATGGTTTCTTCTGTTCGTTGAAAAACCATAGGTATCCTGGCAGTCTCCCGGATCGCCAACAAACTCTTGGCCTGTAGCGACCTATTCTTCCGAAGAACAATGGATCGATTTTGCAAATCCCACACTCAGAGATGACCACACTTTTCAGACTCTGAAAAGAATCTGACATGCAGACCCAGTTTGTTCAACAAGGGTCTAAAAAAAGGGGTACAGTATCAGAACGTCATTCATGTTTCAATGGCCACAGAATTTCTGGGATACGCCTCGACCATGAGCGAAAAGCGGCTCATAGGAGATGGTCACTTTGGGCTTCTCCGATGCTTTGACGATGTGAACTGCGGGATCAGAGATCTCCTGAGGAAATGAAGAGCTAAAAAACTTCAGAAACAAAGAAACTGGTGTGAATGGAAATGTTGATTATGGTCAATCATTCCATCAGAAAAGACTCCCCTGGTTTTAGTATGTTGAACTAGTGTGGATAGAATCGTTTTAGTTCTGTCAGGGTATCGATGATGGACGTCAAGTGCTTCATTGCTGAAGTGAGGTCTTGTTCATCGATGCTTTCCAAGAATTGGAATTTATGAACCAAACAAACTGATGGTCATGTGAGGTGGGAAAACATGCTGAAAGTACCCAAGTTTAAACTCACACCTCAATGATCCTCGATGTGTGAGAGGAACAAAAGAAACCACTGTTCATACCCCTCTCGTACCATTTTCCTCCGTTTTGGATGGCTTGATGGTCATGTGGGCTTGTCAGATCCTGATGAAAAGCCACCATACATGAAAAATAGTGATGTGTCCCTATAGGTGTGTGCGGATTCCCTTCCCTTTTGCACTATCAATTGGATTCACTCTGCCTACACATCTTTTAGCTTGAGATTAATTGTATACGGGTCAATAAGTCCTTGATGGTGGAATAAGAATACACCAGGAACTAGCCTACCGGCCTACCATCATTGATTAGCGTGATTGCAGGGCCTTTGAAACGAATAAACACCGACAAGACTCTGCAACGCCATACCTGCACCAGGCGCACGTATGACATGGTCGACCCATTCCGACGGACTGGACACACCACCAGGACCCACTGTCTCTGAAAATACGATACACCAAAATCAAGTGGTTCAGAACATCTCAATCCCATCCCCGCTGGATATTATAAAACACCCAACCATGGGGGGTGCAACTAAGTAATATGAACCGGAGATGGTATTAAACCCTCTACCTTGGCGCCGAGGGGGGCTCGATATTTCAGCAAGCCACCGTCGAAGAAGAACGTGAAATATCTTACCAAAATCAAGCGTCGAATAAGAGAGAGAAGACTCATCATGATTTGTGACCATTACCATTCAGAGTATCCATCAAGATCAATCAATATCTATATCAATAATTATCAATCAATCTCTGTATCAATAATTATCATTTTTTACCAATATCAATACTTACTTATGCAAATCTACATCATCTCGATCATCTTCCCACACTCTACCCATCTGAAAACCTCGGCCAAAATGTGGGACAGGGTACCCCAAGGGACGATCATAAGTTTCTGAGGATCGCCACAGACTGCACCAAATTTTCGGGTAAATCCATGTGAATTCCCCATTGTCAACCCCAAATATCGTATGGATGGTAAAACAATGTAAAACATATCCTATGATATTCCTCTTCCCCGTATTTATTGGTGAAATTCTCCAGTTTCACATTAATGTTGTCAGTCATATTTCATATGATGTTATACTCTCATTATATCCGCATGAAATCGCCATTTTCTCCTCTCAGCTCCCCATTTTGTATTGCGTTAGATGGAAACCAACCCACTCTCTAAACCAACCCACTCTCTCCCAAATATTTCCAGATTTATATCTAATTGTGTATCAAGTACTTATCCACTATTATCCATTTTTTTTGTATTATCCACCTACATGAAATCCCCAGTAGTGTTGTATCCCTCTGACATTTCCCCAGTAATCCATATCTCCCCCAGCTGCCCCCCACGTTGACCGCGCCTTTGGGCGTTGGCCTCCGTCAAGGCCGGCGGCTTCGACGCAGCGTCCAGGGCTCCGATGCTTTTGGCGAAGCGGAAGGCGTCGCGAAAGACCTGCGAGCGTCGCCAACGGCATCGCGCGGCACTGGGAATTGGTTGGTTCTTGATAAGCCATTGGCGCGATAACGAATGATAAGAGGAGTGGAAATGTAAGCCAGTGATTGGTATTGATTAAGAACTCATGATATCCATATTAGTAACTCAAAATTCATTGTTTTTGATACCTCAATGATGACAACCGTGGCAAGTGGGTTAGAACATGTTATAACACAATGATTCCAAGAGGTCAACAATCAATAGTATAAAATTACATAGAATTGGTTTATATACTAAAATTTGGTGGAATAACCAATGATTAACAATCCAAAGATTGATAATGCAACGATTAAAACAGTGGAAGTGACCATTGATTGGGTTATTCAGTTACTCATAGTTCATGCGAGTTTCTGGCAATCTCTTGACCTTGCGGTACGCAAAAATGACTGGCTCAAAAGCCCATAAGTTCAATGATTTTCCCATGAAACGCTCCATTTCTATTGGATTTCCCATTGCTATGTTTGATTACCGGATGGTTTGTGGAAGACATGGTGAATCATTGGGTCAGTAAAGGTTATATAATGCAAGTTGCTGTGTTTTTTAAGCTGAAAAACATTGTGAATCACCAAGGATTGATAACCCAATGATTTGAGTTAGGACTGCCATTTGTGTAATAACTGATTTGTTTTCGGCGTTAGTAATAACTAATGAAACATTTTTTGGGGGTCAGTGATACTTAAACCTATCATCATGGATGATTTTCCAGCAATTAGATTGTTGATACTGGTTTAGTAACCATGATCTAACATCTGACAATGATCATCAACCATATCAAAAATTATAGCGACGTTCTCGCTACATTACATATCCTCTGGTAATCAGACATGGCAAATGAAACTGGGGAAAATTATCGAACCAAGTAGGGGATTTTTCAGCATACCATGTTTGATTAGACCTGCTTCAACCAACCAAAACTAGTGCTTTAACCGCGTACCAAATCGGTGGCAAAGCCAAAAATTACAAATGGATACAAATGGTGTTTAATTCAAGCATCACAATTGTCGATTACCCTCCAATAAATGAACATGATACCCGTTCGGAAAATGATCAAGAAATGGTGGGTTTCAATGTTGACTTATTGATATGTATGGTTGGTTTCAGCTTTCTACTTTCTATGATATACACACACTTGTCAGAAGCCTGATTTATGGTATGTGAACCAATAAACCAACCATCCTAATACCTGGGATAGGGATATAGATCGATGTGGCTGATATATTGATATAGCAAAATTAACATAGCAGATGGATGCAACTTGAGCATTCAGCCATCTGCCCGCAAGATCAACGCCAGATTTTACACTTTATCACAATAGAATTCAATAAGATCCCACATAATTCTTCTTGTGGGTCTCTCCGAAACAGGGATCCTTGCCTTTTTCAGAACTTGAGAACCCGATCCAGTATGACTGGGCTTCCCCAGATTGCCGCCGAAAGCATATCACCTTCCAAGGGGGTTACCATGGGGAAACAAAGTAGGCCCCCCCTTTACTCAGACATGAGCAAAGGTGGCCTCCAATACATCCAGATCTTCAGGATGTCTCATGGCATGGTTGATCCGCGAGTAATATGCTTGCGCCTTCACATTCCTTGGGACGAGGCACGGCCGTCCAAGACTTGCCATGGTAAAATTGTTTGAAGTCTTCTTCAATGATATATCTGCAGCTGTAGATTCTGGAAGAGAAATCACGGAAAAACTGAATACGTGTCCTGTTGAGTGTAGCTCCATTCTACAAATTTGTACAGTTTTTGCCCAACCTCTCCATGTTTTATCTCCTGGAAATGTCCCAATGGTATGCTTCTACCGACTCCCACTACTATTGGGGATGGGATTATTACCTATCTTGCAGGGGGCCATTCCTGAAAGTCCGCCCCAAGGATCTCTGGCATCGCCAACTCTTCGAAGCACATGTCACTTGATTCCGCGGTGTCCAGCTCCGCTTCGGTCAGCGGAAGGCCCTCGAGATTTTCCTGGAAAAATGGCGTCACGAGACGTGAACTTCACTGGAGATGGGATGACGGATTCACCCAGTCTGGAGGAAAGTACCCTTCCAACCCCGACATATTCTAAAGCCAGAGTTGCTTTAGCCAAGTCTATGCAGCTCTGTGGAGCCTCCTGGAACTTGAAACATGGTACAGTCCAATCAATATATGTAATTGTATGACGTATATATATATATACACGTGACATATGTATATATATATGTATGTATATATATATATGTATATGTATATGTATAATATACATATGTGTAAATATATATGTGTAAATATATATGTATATATATATATAGTATTATGTATATCAATTATATACAATTCTTTTCCAGCCAAATGCAGCAGTAAATGTGCATATGGAAGTGTCAGTGAAGCCTCGTGAGCCGTTGGGCCTGCTACCAGTTTCATCGTAGATATTCAGATTATATATGTACTGATACTTCCTATTCAAAATTATATGTTTATACTGCACATTATTACTGACATTATGTATATATATATATATTCAAAACTACATACCTTTATATCATATTTGAATATCATACAGTTGTACTATACACGTGTCTTACACATTCAAACTATGTATTGATAGTGTACTAGGAAAAATACATATTAATGTTTATTATACATTTATATTGTATATGTATGCATAGATATTGCATATTCAATTATGATATGTATCCATATCATATACTCACATGTAACTTTAGAGTGTACATCTATTTTGTAAATGTATACTAGTAGCAGATTACACCTCCCAATACACAGTCCTAGGGTCCTAGGTGGTCCACTATTAGCCTTTGTGCTTCGACCCTTTCTCCCAACCACCGTCACACAAAAAAATGACAAGGCACAAGCCAGTCAGCTTCAAAGTCATGCAAGAGAAGTATTCCCAAGCCTGCCAGCGCATTTCCACTGGCCCTGGCTATGTTTCCAACCCCAAACAAAACACACTCAAACATGACAAAACAAATCTCCAATTCTACATAGAAGGCACCACGGCGCCAGCGCTTTATTTGTCCGACTGAGTTGCTGAAGAATAAAAACAACTCTGTCAGAAAACGACGTGGGCCCTGAACTACGAATGGTCTGTGACGTTTTATCAGTGCTTCTACAGAAACAGAAAACACAGTCATTTTGCTTCGAATCTGCGGCATGCTACGCAGGTTCCTTGCCAACCACGAACGTACATCTACCATTTAAGGGTGAAACAAGTCGAAATGAAAAAATAAATGGAGAGGGCCGAAGCTGTTTGCCAATGATAGTCAATGATTCATGAAAGCCTGAATCAATGATAGTCTATGTCTGTCTCCATTGATGTCCTTTGGGCTTGAGGGATGATCCCTGAACTCAAGAAATGGTTTAAAAACATCTCACCGGCCTATCGTAGTGTGTGTGTGTTCTTCGTGACTTCAACTCACTTCTGTCAGTGTTTATTGATATACAATGTGTACATGTAGAATTATATAGATACATATACATCTGTTTATATCAATACGTGCTTCTTGTGAAAACTGCATAGAAAACAATCTTCACAATCATAGAAAACAATCTAAACCCTCTATAAATCATCATAACTCAGCTGGGTTCACTTCCAACCATCAGCTCCCCGCAGCTGTGTCCGCCTTCAGAGTCAGCCCGTCCCGTACGCCCAACGCGGTGCACGTAGTCGTAGCGGCTCTCAGGCGCCCCCAGCTGAATCACGGCCGTGACGCCGGGATAGTCCAAACCCCTGGGGGATCACTGGGATGAAGGCAGGGAGAAATAGAAAAGTGATGAAAAGTGATGATTTTGAAAATGTTCATATGTTTTAGACTTATTTTTTAGAAAAATAAGCAATTCCATCTGTCGATCTACCTATCTACCTACGAGTATCTATCTATCTACCTATCTACCTATCTACCCATCCATCCATCCATCCATCCATCCATCCATCCATCCAGTATACATTACATTACATCATATTACATTGCATTACATAATTGTATGTTATATTACATTGTATAACATTGCAATCCAGTATATCATGTTGTATTGCATTACATTACATTATGGTACATTATATCACATGACATGACAATACAGCATATTTTGTTTCATTGCATTGCATTGCATTGCAGTACAGTACAGTATAGTAAAGTACAGTACAGTACATACATATATCATATACCAATACATATATACATAAGCCTAGATGCATTATATACACTGGCATTTTTCACAGTATCTACAGTATCTTAAAGATTCTCATATTGGATTTGCTACAGGCAGAGGGTGTATTCCCTAAATCCTTGTCTTGGCTATCATAGCTTTCTCCTATCTCAGTATTGGTCACAAATTGGTGCAACTACATATCCTAGAAAAGGTGGAATGGTTCAATTCCAGGAATGACCCAACATGTCCCGAGAGTCTTCAATGTTTGACCGTTTTTTCTGCAACCCATGTTGATGGGATATGCCTAGTCTTGATAAATTCCCAAACAAGCCTTAAAGCCATGAAATAGCTGGGCTCCCAAAGTTTTACAGTGACCAGCAATTTATGGGGTTTCGTCCGGCACAGTCGGCAGCGCTTGTCTGAAGACAGGAAGCCCAAGAATATCATGGTTTTAACATTTACTCCAGTTTCAGATAGAGCCATGTCATATTGTTTTATGTCCCAGTATATCCAGATTAGACCATATGAGATATATCATCATATCATATTACCCTCCGGTAGTCAGGAATTGGACATCCCCTAGAGACGGAGACTTCCAGCTGGGAAAGTCATCACACCAACTGGGGATTTTTGCAGCACACCATGTTTGATATCCCATTTTCTCAATTACAGTACACCATAAAATCATGCGCAAATATGCACACCGTGATGTATGTATATTATATATATATATATGTACATGTATATATTATATATATGTACATATATACAATATATATATATATGTATATATGTACATATATATATATATGTATATATCCACCTGTAAACTAATAATGAACTAAGATAGATGTGGAAACCCCACCATATATATATAGAGAGAGAGAGAGATTGTTTCCCGAGGGAAACCATGATTTTTCCACATCTATGTTAGTTTACCCTATATAGGTAGTTCTAATGCATTACCCTCTAGTTATTGCATACAGCTACGGAAAATACCCATTTATGATAGGTAAGTCATCGAACGAAATGGGCCATTTATACCATAGCTAGGTTAAATAACCTGAGGATATATACCATGAAATCTCCATTAAACCACCATTGAATCTCCATTACCCTCTGGTAAACAAACATAACTATCGAAAATCACCACTTTTAATGGGAGAATCCACTATAAATGGCCATGTTCAATAGCAAACTGTTAGTTTACCAGAGGGTACATCCCATTCATCCCATTAAAACCCCTATAAAATCCCATGAAATCACCATTTTCCCATGGTTTCCTCTATTAAATCACCATTAAATCATCCTTAAATCACCATGGAATCCTGGGTTTTACATTTCCCCAGCTGCCTGGAGGTGATGTCCGAGGTGAAAAGCATGCCGCTCGCAGCGTGACGGAATGCGTCGGACTGAGAGCTGCGCTGCTGCTGCTTCCTGGTTTGGGGAGATGAAAATCAGCTGTGATGCATGTCATTGGTTCAAGGGAAAATCTACAGGAAACCATGGATTTTCCCATGAAATCTAGGGCTTTCCTGTAAATTTTCCCATTAACCAATCCATTGAATATGATAGTGATTTTCCATGAATGGAATATGCTATGAATTGATGGAATCTTAATGGAATATCAATGGGATATATCAAACGATTGATGATATATCCCATCCATATTCTATTGATCTCTCACTGGAGAAGACATATATATATATATACAATTTGTGAGATGGTAAGACATGTGAAATGGATATTAGATGATATTAACAACAGATCTTTTGAGAAAAGCTGCTGTGATGCACACTATTAGATGATATTAACAACAAATATTTCGAGAAAAGCTGCTGTGACGCACACTATTGATGATTTGTTATATCCTAATCGTCCGTTAATCTCTATCCCCATAGTATAGTTGATATCCCATATCTGGGAATATTATGTATATATATATATATATGTCCAAAACAAGATTTAAGACTAGTTCGGCCATGTGGAGATTATTTCCCGAATCCAACTCCCATCATCTATCATGAGGTCAAGTGGGGTCGTTACAGTTTAGAGGTAGAGTCATCCAGATAAAATACAGAAATGTCAAGAAATAACATGGGAAATTATTTTGAAACAATGATCTATCTATATAGTTCAGGATAAACAGACACACATATACATACACATATAATATGCATATATAATATACATATATAATATGCATGTATAGTATGTTATATACATAACCTGGATATAGATGGGATTTGATATGGGATATCATTGTGGGACAACGATCCACCCTATTTGTTGATTCATCTACCCCAAAAACATATGGATGACCTCTGGCTTATGCCCAACAAACACGGTAGATTCACCAGAAAAAAATGTGGAGGAGACATGAAACGTGTATCCTGAATCGACGCAGCCAAAAACATGGGGAAATGTGAAGGGCCGCAGGGCCCACATAGTTTGGCCGAAGGAATTCCATGCAGCAATGGAATTGGTGGTCATAATAATATGTCATAATTACTTACCATGGCTACCAGCATTAGATACTATTTGCGAATCCATGCTTAAATCCAAGGTAACCATTGAAATTGTGATTTGCCAATGGTCCAGGTGGTCAATAAATGGTGAATTTGCCACCGTGATCACCAAGTGGTGAAGCTGGGGCCATGTAGTCGTGATGGTCGTGAGGATGGTCTCCAGATTGGTGGACACTTACAAGGCTTCAGTAGCCCCCACAAAAAAGTGAAATGTCCTACTTCCTATGTCTATGTATCAAGGCCATGTAGGGATCACTTTACACAAATATCGTTGGGGCCAAGTTGGAATAATTCAAAACCAATGATACTCCAAATTTGTATATGGGTGCCTCTGAAATGGGATACATGATATAGAAACTGATGATTAGCAAGTGGATTTAAGGGTACCCCATTTCAGATAAACCCATATATGTGTGGGGAGAAATATCCATGTATCAGCTAAGATTCATCGCCAAGTGTCATCCTCGAATGAATCTCAAAGACGTCCAGGTCGGAAGCTTGTCTGAAGACTTCAGCATAGTAGGCTGCAATGCGTCCAGTGATAAATATGACCTTACCTGTGACATGCCAAACATGTCAAACCCATCTCAAAAACACTAATAATGGGCACCTAAACGGAACATAGAAATGAAAGTAACAACCAGAGGCACTGGAATCAGCCTGAAACTGAATCTACATTGCTAGACTGCCAGATCTATCATGGCAGGTCAAATCACATGGCTATTGAGTAGTTCTACAATGTTCTACGTATGCCTTTTGGGGTACAGGCTGGGTCATAAAATGGCTTAGAAACAGAAACAGATTTCATCCTTCCGGTGATGACCCCAGTTCAAGTGCCAGCGACAACAATCTTTGGTGGCGACAGATAGTCACGCGCGACCCGGACCTTGGATTTGCGGCTGACCGAAAACCAAAGAATAGCCATATTCGGCAGGAAAATCATCTCATCTTGAAGAACCCATTTTCAAGATTAGGGGGTGTATTCCCAGTAGATTTCTGCCGAAAAGGGTTTTCTAGAGTATGAGACTCCAAGTTATCAGCCAAGTTGGTGGTCATTTTGAATCAAGAAACCGACAATGAAAACGGGTACCCCAATTTTGAGAAGCACCCAAATTACAGTCGATTTGTCCGAGAATAGGGTACCCAAGAATTTGATGACTAATCACAATTCTCCCCGATCAAACTGCCATTTGGTGGTATACAGCATCTTCACAAAGCAATGAAACATACCCCTATTGATTGGCTATGAATTGAAGGATGGTACTACCTGGTTTACTGGGGATTATGAACTATATAATATAATCGATAGTAGGAAAACCTGTCAACCAACTAGTATTTCATGAGATGGGATAGATGGGAAAATGAGGTGTTTTTCATGGCTCATGGTGGGTGCAACATCTTCAGTCCAAGGAACGGATTGCCAGAGTGCTCCACTCATCTCATCCGTTGAAACCACTTTGTAAGTCTGGACCTCGGCTGTATGTTTCAGCCTAGTGACCACTAGGGGACCCAAAAAAGAGAAGTTTTAGAGGATGCATACTGTATAGATATATCTACAGATGATGTGTCCGGCATCATGTCCAAGTTTCCAACTGATAGAACGTCATGTCCTATCCATTTGGGGCTACATTATTTGCTACAGTAAATGGGGGTACCCAAAAATGGATGGTTTATTTCATGGAAAATCCCAAACAAAAATGGATGATTTGGGGGTACCCCTATGACTTAGGAAACCTCCATATATATATATATAGACATATACTTGAAATCACCGACCTAATTGACCAGAGTGTTGCTGCTTGGTGCTTTGAATCCAGCGGGATCACTGCTGAAAAGAGGTGAAGAAACCACCTCGGGAACGGATGGGATTTTTGAGGAAACCAGCCCGGTTTTTCAGTAAATGGTTCAGCACTCAGTAAATGTGCCGGAAAAACACAAAGAAACAATCCAATGACTTACTTGTGCTTAGTAGGGAATGGGGGAATGGGATGATTATTAATGCTTATCATAGGTCATTCCCCCATTCCCTGCTAAGCACCAGTAAGTTAAATTACGTTCCTTCTTCGCTAGCATGCTTTCAAAATGAGCCAGCGGCCAGCGGATTGATTATCCATGGGAGATTCAGCTTGGATGTCTGTCCGTGCTGGAAGATTCCAAGCCCATTCCTGTTACTGGTTGATGGTTTGGCCATCCCTATCAGGGATCAAAAATATGCATAAATCATCAAATGAGATATGATTCAGTGAAGAAAATAGGTAAATTTGAGTTGAAATGACTATCCACCGGAAATCGATGGAAATTCGGATCTCAAATGTCAAAAGGGGCCCCTTGGATCCGGGTTCTGAAGGGTGCCATATCCCATGTTCTTGAGACCCAAGCGGCAATCCCCTCAGGAACTGTTGATTCTTCACCTTCCACATCGACCAAGTCGTGACTTTTTGACACCTGTCGGGGTGAAGCATCTGCTGGGAATGCCATGTCGTGGCTACTGCATTGGATGTTTTTGAGTCTAAAATCGCCAAGGGAACACTGCAAATGAACTGGCCACATGGTAGGTCGGCATCAGCTTCTCAGACATGCCAGAGCCCATAGTAGGCATGAGGTGTTTCCACCTCATGAAAAGCCAACAGGAGCCTATGATATCTCGGTTGGCAAACAAGCGATCCTTTCGGAAAAAAATAACCTTCAGCAATAAAACGCGGTTAGCTTGGAAATTCCGCCTCATTTTGAGACTCTTTGCTGACAGACCATACAACCACAAAGTGAAGATCCCCTGCTAGGGCTGCTAGGGCTGCTAGGGCATGCGTTGCTTGGAGAGGACTTGGCCCCATTTTTGTCTTTGTAGCGGCTACGACAGGGGTTGTACATGGAATGCACATGAATTTCTCTGTCTTGTGCTTATTGCGAAAGATCACCAGTTGACACAGATTTATGGCGGCTCAACCACCAACTAATTGTTGTTCCTTCTTGGTCCATGTGTGAAGCTTCTCCATAATATTCAATCATAGATATTAAAAAATCGGCCTAGCATGAAGGCTACCATAGCCACAGAATGGAATGGCAATGCCCTCTGGTACTCAAACATTTTTCGTGCTGAAGAACCGCGGATCATCCCAGGCCAGGCCAGGGCCTTTCGCATTCAATTCTGGTCCTGTACAGCTGTGAGACTTCGTGGCAAGTTCAGCCAATTTTTTTTGGACTTCCGCGAGCTCCTCATGACAATGAAGGCCCTGAGGTTAACTATTGGGAGGTCAACTGGGTTTGGCCAAAGGGGTAACGCATCCTGCGCCTGCTGCTCCACTGGCTTGAATATTCCAAAACCTTCTCGTAATCGAACCTGGCAATGGAGAAACCCCCATCTTTGCATGGGAATATCATCAATGGTGTGTATCATACATACATATTCACCTCTTGCAATGTTTCTACCGGAAGGATCCGGAAGGGATATTCAAAGTGCCGACGCGATCCATGTCACCCCGCAGCTCATCAAGCAGACTGAGCCCTTGTACAGGTGATACTGGTGGCTGAAGGTTTGGTGAAACATCTCATTCGATGATGGGCTCTAAACCACGACGCCGAGAAACCGAGCATTGTCTCCAAGTCTTTGGGCAACGCAGGTAAGCAATGATCTCCACACCAAGATACATCAAGATACATTCCTAAATTTGGATACAGATACGAAATGAATCAAAATGATATTCTAGAAAATCTAAATGATACAAAGGTAGATTCACAAACTTCATCGGCTCCACTCGGGACTAGTAGCTGAGTCCTACAAGGAAAAGACGAGACTCCCATTGTCGGACGAGATGTACGACATGTTTAGGTAGCCCTGAATGAGTGTCCGTACATAGGGATGCCTGAGAGCTGTTCTTTGTAGGCGGTTGTGCATCTCTGTCAAGTCCTTGGCAGTGACCATCTGTAGCAAGATCTCTTGTTTGAGGTTCACCCGCCTCCCTTTGTTGGGACGTGAGCAATGCTCTACGGCTTGACCTTGAAACGTGTGGTGACAGAACGCACACTGATCTCCTTGGGCACAACCATATCTTGAAAAGAAGAAGACACAAGGGTCACAAGTGTGTGACGCCGGAAAGTGCCCTGTCTGTTGGCCCGAAGACTGAACAGTCCTAGTCCTATCTGTAGTCTCAAGACCAGAGTCGTGGACTTGAAGTTCACTGTCTTCCTGGTACGCCATTACAAGGAAACTTTGGATTCACTTCTGACTCCTTGGCTCCTCAAATAAATCAAATCTGTGGAAACCAGGGGAGCAGATCTAATTGCTCTATTCAAACAGGCAGAGCCAAAATGTCAAGGCGAAATGTTGGTACTCAACAGGATCCAACTCTGCATCAGCAATGCGTCGCAAAATACAAGTGATATAAGGGGGTCATTCATGCCAAATGGACTGCGTGGATTGGCTTCCAACCGAAAATGCCTACTAGGCTCCCCGTGGGAATAAGGCATGATAACCCTGCTGAAATGACCCCGATATCGCCACCCAGGTGTATAGATTTCACAGAGGGGATTTGATGTAATATATATATATATATTATATAACACCACAATACATGTTAGTACAATATTTTTATATCATATTCTATACTCTAAATGTATAGCAGTACAGTATGCAAAAATATAATCGACATATACATATATATATATATAGACTAATTGATATGAAAAAGTATGTATATATATATAATATCTAAATATAACGTCTATATACATATATTTAGCTAAAGTACTATTGTATATGTAGTATAGTATGATGTACAGTATATCTACTTTAACATGCAAGAGGAGCTAGTTTCACGCCACGGAAGACATTCCAAGGGTTCCAAGTGGCAGGTCAGTAGCTGGGGAAAACAGGGTTACACCTCGATCAGGGAAACAGGTATGGGTAGCGACATGTATGTTATATATAATTGTACATATATCATATCTTCAATCATAGGTACGTAGATTTACATATATATTGAAACGTATCATCACAATTCATCACATATTTATATCTCAACACCCCTGGGACCCTTTTCACCTTGCCTGGTTGATGAGTTGGGTGACTTCCTCGGTCAAAGTGGCTGAGTAGAACAAGAATTGCGACGCGCTCGGCACGGCATCCAGGATGCAGGCCGTTGCCTGCACTAAGACACCACCTCGGGGATTTGTTATAAACATGCTGCGAGGGGAAAAAAAAAACACATGGGAACATTTCATGGGAAAATGCTCGGAAACTGGAAATCTGATGGGGAAAGTTCTACTCTGAATATACATTTAGTGAAGGTGAATAGAAGTAAACATGGGGATTTAAGTGTCAGATCATCCAGTACATGGTAATCGAGATAATAATGGAACAAATAGTATGGGATAGTTTGTCATATTGATGTACATAACCAACACTATGATAATTGGGTAGTGAAGGTCCAAAACGTAGTGAAACTTGCAGAGTTCACCAACCACAGTGGGATTTCATCGAGATCAGCCACGGGTTGCACATCCGTGATTCACATGCAAATTTCACCCATACGCATGCCTGTGTGAAGATTAGATCAACAGGTCCCGCCTTGTCATAGTACAAACTTATGATATTCAGAGCAATGTTACTCTTCATATCACATTAAATACACGCATAATATTTATGTACATGTAATTACATGTATATTATATCAAGCAACACCTTGATAGTTGGGTCGTTTGCACCGAGGGTTACCAAATCTTCTTGCACCTGGGCAGCTAAACAACTGATGTCCTGGACGTCTAATGTCACAGGTTTTCGATTCCCTCGCAACGAATGTCCATACGTCATTTGCAGGGTCAACAATTCTAGCATATTTTAGCCATGATCATGAATCTCGCCATTTACTTGTATTACATTCACTCTTCAAAATAGTTATTTTACGGTTGTGACTTGGATCGTTTGGAACCATTATAACGATCATAAATCATTGAACACATTCTAGAAAACCGTAGTTAGACACTGCAACCCCAAAAACAAACGATAAAAACATTCTCCAAGACTTCACCATCCTCATCAGCGCCGGGCCTCGGCAAAGAGTTCGCCGCAGAGCTGATCGACTTCGTCCAGAATCAGAGTCTGCCTTCGATGCCAAACATGGGGATGCACAGCCAAAATGTACAATATCTACATTATTACATCATGTATATATATATATATACATGTCACATGTACAATGTACATAATATATCATATGTTGTACATATCATATTTGTAAGTATGTATCTTGTGTCATTGCGTAGCTATTCATAATATGTATACATGTATGTATATATATATATATATATGTCTCACATATATCCTCTATATATATATATACTTTAAAAGGAACAATATGAAAGACGACCACAACGAAAGCTTGGAGTGTATTGGATCCATGAATACACAAAGATACGTACTCCAAAGACACTGCACGCCAAAACCAATGGGTTTATTGACGCTTATTATCTTCCCACAAATGGATGGTTTATGATCTTCAAAGAGATGGATTGCACGTTTACGCCATTTTCGGGGCCAGGATGCACTTCAGCCAAACGATTCGCAAAGGCTGGAGTTTTTGCCAAATGCGTTTGCAAGCGACCTGGAGCGAAGCCGGAAACTGCAGAACTTCCCCAGGTGAACGGAAAACTCTGCAGGTGGCTTCCAACCATCCCAGCAAATTGGAATAAGTTCCATAAATCAGATCTAATGCGAAGTTTAGGGGATTGGAAATTTTGCCAGATTGAGCTTGTGAAGATGATAAGATGATGATTCAACAGATTACCGGACGATTTTTGGCCAGTGAAGTGGGGCCTCAAAATCTCAAAATCTTCGAGACCGACCCATTTGAACTACCGTGCAATGCCTCAACCATCCAAATAACACGCAGATCTTTCTGCTCCAAGAGGATCAAGATTGTTCCCACATAGTGGAGCATATCTGTCGGCATTTGAAAGAATCCGCCCATTGATCCATTCCTAAAAATCCATGCTGACATGGTGAATCCATAAACCTATGTAATATGGTTGGATGGTCTTAGATTCTGCCCATAAATAAACTTGTCCACTGAAGTTTTGAGTCCAAGACATCCAAGGACCGTAGTCCAATCTGCATGAATAACACACAAACCCTAACGAATTGATTCGGCCATTTGGGATAGTTTCCACAATCCTGACCATCATTCCAGTGACATCGCTTTTGGTGAGGTCATTATAATTCATCCAAATAATCCTCATGATCTCCCCATTATACCATATTATACACAACTTTTGTTGGTGAATTTCTCAAATATAGTCCCTGGTTCACATATCAGCCACATGAACGGTGCCTGGTGTGGCAATGAGGATCACACCGCCATTTGCTGCATCTAAGGTCTTCATGTCCTAGACAGTGTCGTGTCGTAGAGATATATAGTAGGCAAGATAAAGTGTATGTCTATATACACATATATACTAATAGTATTACATGCATACATACTTTTACAATTCATACAAAGAAACTTTGATAAACTTTGCGTATTTATCTGCTGATTTCATGTCTAATTTATCTACTGCTTAGCATCAAAGGAAGGCTCTCATGACCTGAATTGGGTGCTGGATGGGCGGAATCCGGTGGAACATCATTTTGCTTATATGGCTATGTATTAGAGGTAAATCAAGCATGGAGAAACTCAGATATCACAATGTACATTATTTATCTCAATATCCCATGATATTCCCATCATTTCCCATCATTAATATATATATATATATGTATATAAACGTATACATATCCCCAAGTTCTACGTTCCCGGAAGCTGCTCAAGTTCGATTCAGTTCAGCCAGTCTAAAACCATCTCGAAAGCAACTCGTCGCCCGGGCCTCCTCCCAGTTCGAACCACCTGCGGGATTTAGGATGGACTGACTACCAGCTGCAAATTTGACATTGGAAAATGAACCCTTTATAGATAATTCATGAAGATTGACCTATTTATAATGGTGATGTTCCATATCTTGCCTGATAGAATCTCCAAACAAGACATCTCCAGGTCTGAATTTCAAGAGTTTTCGCGCAGGAATACAAGGTCTTTCTTGGCAGCAAATTGATGATGCTTCACGATGTGCCTACCATCTGTTCCCATCCACCAGAACCATCCAGAACTGTCCCTGGCCTACCATCAATATTGGCCTCGGAGCTCAGACTCTGGGGGATGTTACTCGCCAATCTATGGCTATGTAATGGGATCAATTTCCTGTACCTTCCTTTTACATTGTTGTCACCATAAGCATGCTGATGAGGTAAGATCTTACATGATCTTACAACTTTCAGGAGCCGGTCCTAAATGTACATCTTGTTCAGGAAGCAGGTCCTTACATGTGGCTATATAAACCCACTTTGCCATAGTCAAAAGACACATGCACACCTATGCCATATCTTCGGACTTTTCTTAGAATATACTTGTGGGCACATCAACCAGTCGTCCACGGGACCAGTATGTTTGTGAAGATCACCAAAGCTTGTTGAATGCCCAATCCACGCACGAGCCGGGCTTGTGAAACCCGGCTCGGACAACCAATGTCCTTTGCCGTTTGATTCTTGGGCTCAAACTCAACAAGTCCAAGAAAAATTATGAATCCTTGCGGGACCCTTAAGTTGGAGCCTGATTGCTCTGGCATCACTGTCCCCGCTAAGACACACTATTAAGACCTCCCAAACTTCAGCAATCCAGGTTTCCGGGCTCCACAGTCGGAAACCGCTGCGCCAACTTGGAGGCCTCACGCCAGCTCCCCCAATGTCAGCAACTTTACCCCCAAAATTGTTTGAGGTGTCCGGTGTCAATTTTCCCATCCAAAAAAGTTAATGTTACTGTTCAAACAATTCAAAAAACATAGGTTTGCCACTTCAATGTTTTTCTTGTTCAAGTTGTTTCTCTGTTGATTTCCGTTCATCCAATTCCGGGATGATGTCAAGGACAAATAGTAAACACCATGCTTTTGAATGAGGGAAGTACCAATGTGGTAAACCCACTTATATACCATACCATACCACCTTTCCCATTTTTCCCAAAATTGAAGGGTATGAAACAACATACCCATACCTAGGTTTTGGCAGCGGCTTTGCTCACACCAATGCGAAGGATACAGGAAATGACTAGCTTGTAACCATGTGTACGGAAGGTATATGTATATAACATGATATGACATGGGACATGGCATTACGTTACTACATACAACATTGCATTGCTATATACATATATATGTATATATATATATATATGAGCATATGGGTCAAAATTAAAGACCTGGGGGACCACAGATTTAAGTCTATGTTTAGTATTAACCATCCAATTAATGGGGTACCCAATTTTGACCCATACCCATATGTACAATTATATACACATATATGTACCATTCTGTAGAGAAATTTCCAAGGGGGCTCATATATATATATATATACACAATTATCTACACCCTCTCAGCATACACCAAGACGACTGCACATTTCGCGGTCCCACGGCTCGGCCGTGTTCGCCTCACGGTGAATCTGCATGGAGAGCTCTCGCCTCAATCTGTCAAAATGCCCCACATTAATTGACGTTCTTCCCCAGTAGCAACATGGTCCAACATATGTGTATATATATATATGTATAACTATATAACATTGCCAACAGTTATCTCTATATATATATATGTATATAATGTATATAAGGTGTGTAGAGATACACAAGTACTTATTTCTTTGAAATCCCAGAGGTTGTTGTGGATGTTCATGCCCCCATCAACCAATGCTTCGAGGAGTGCTAACCTCTCCCCACATGTTTGTTCCTTCTTTGAAAAAAAAACGTTTCAGTTTACAGCAACCCCCAAAACGAGATAGCAAACAGTGTTTCCAGGATTTTGTACATGATATCTTCTTCAAGTCAAGGTTTCCCAGTGTTCTATCTTTTTGGGATCACAAAAAACCTTCTCCAACACAAGATGAGAATGGCCAAGGTGTGAGCCAACTGCCTGGAGCAAGATGTGCAGTTGGCAGTGAAATCCCATGTATCAGTATATCATCAAAATTGCACATACATATATCTATATATATATGTATATATACATCTACATATTCATATACATTCAACATCTACATATTTCAAAAAAAAACGCCACACACACACACACATGTGCCATCTTTTGCCAAGGCACACAGGGCTCAGCACCAGAATTTGGATCCCGGCCTTCTTGGAGTTGTGCAAACCTCGCGTCGTGCAGGCTCCATTTACTTCGATTGCTTTCTCATAAAAAACATAGATAGATAGGATAGGTAAGATAAGATAGGAGAAGATACGATAGAAAGACAGATCATGGATGGACGGATGGACGGATGGATGGATGGATGGATGGATGGATGGATCGAACGAAAGGAAAGAAAGGAAAGAAAGGAAAGAAAGGAAACATAGATACATAGATACATAGATAAATAGATACATAGATACATAGATACATGAATACATAAATACATACATAAATAGATAGATAGATAAATAGATAGATAGATAGATAGATAAAAAGACAAGTGATGGATCGCTGGATGGATGGATAGACAGATAGATAGATACCTAGATCCCTAGATACCGATATCTAGATACCTAGATACATTGATAGCTTGATACCATAAGTACATGGAAAAAATCGATAGATAAATATACATAATAAATAGATAAATAAATGAGCAAGTACAACAATAAATAGATAGATAAATCAATAGATGGATGAATCAATAGATGGATGAATCAATAGATGGATGAATCAATAGATAAATCAATAGATAGATAGATAAACAAATATGCCAAATTGAAAAGTGGATTTCCTAGCTAGCCATATTCGATCAGCAAAGGGTAAAAGCAATCCATTTCCCTTCATGTTATGCAGATCTAACATTGAACACCCCCTCCTGGTTCACAAGTCCCCTCATCTCAAGGTTGTCCCATTTATAACTGCGGTACGACCCCACAAGCACTGACCAGTTCTGATTCGTGGGACAATTGTCCAAGCAGAAACCTTAGGTAGAATGTAGATGTCGGATTGTCGGATCCGTTCCTTTTGGGGTCTCATTTCTATTCCAGAAAGCTCACAAAATTATCAGCCATCCGCTGGATTTTAAAGCTCCATGATCAGCTGTGTTGGGACATGTCTTCCCTAGTTGTTTTTTTTGCTCGGCAAAGAAACGATCCATGCTGGGAAGAAGAAAACTCAGGGTCTTTCCAGCTCCTGTCTTGGCTCTGACTACCAGGTCCTGCACTGCGCAAGAACGAGAACGAGAAGATTCAATTTGGTTTTTCGACCACATGATGTGCTCATGTTTATGATGTATACCTTCCGCTAATCCAACGTAGCGTGCTGGAAAATACACCATTTAGCCGATGATGCTCCCAGCTGTAAACCTCCATTTAGTTTGGGGACTTTCATTGCCGTGTTTGATTGCCGAAGGGTACATGGTACATGTATATGATATTATGTCTGGTATACTCCTCTTATACAATGATTATGATGTCTAGAGTCTATATAAACCTGAAGATTGGGAATACAGTACTAGGATTTTGCGTATACAGTTTCAAATATGATCAAACATGATTACTTTTTAACATGAAATTCCACGCGCGTTTCGGACGCCAGACTTGTCCAACATGCTGGGAGATGTCATCAGATTGCATCAAGACTCATCACAAAATTCATCACATTTAGACTTCATCAGATGGCTATGAGTCAAAACCCTGGTACCGTTCGTGAACCTCAAAATAGCTGGTAAATGGATGTTCATCTCACTAAAATTGATAATAATGGGTTTTGACCCATCCCCAGATCCGTGGAAAATTCTGGTTCCTGTCACCCAACTCGTCACGTCCTTGCCCTCAGAGATGGGACGGAAGGTCTGCTGCTGAACATCCTGCTTGGCCCAAAAATGATGGGGCTCCCAGAGATTCTTTTTAGGATTTATCCACAAAATTAACATACACAAGTCAACTAGTCCATCGATCATGAACATATCTGAAAATAGCAATGCCAACTAAATGTTGATCAATTTTGTAGGCAACTAATTAGAGAGTGGACACTAATCTTCAACAAACAAAATAGCCTTGCCAAGAGTGGGGGTTGGAAGAATCTTCCAACCCCCACTTTTGGCAAGGCTATGTTGTTTGGGGACATGGGAACATGATTTAGACAATCACAATGGGGATATTGTTTCGGATATCCGGGGGAAGAGTGGATTATATGTTTATAATCATTGATACAAGATATATATATATATACATACATGATATGTAGGGTAGGATTGTATAGGCAACAACATGATACATGGGCCAAAACTGCTGGATTTACACCCAGTTGATGGTAATTTTATGGGAAAAGAATGGGATGTTTCCATGGTACAGTGTGGGGAGTTTGAATCTCATCAAATGATGATATCATTATCATCTGATATCTCTACCTGGTAGAATGGGACGATTCTGGATGCATGAACTCCAAACAACTCATTTCCTTCAAATTGAGCGTTGCAACACGTTGCATTGCTGGCAGTACGAAGCCCTATAGAAAACTCAACTTACTTCACCAGTTGCAATGGACAGTCAAATTCTCAGGCTGCTGGTCGTTCGAAACTTCAGTAGAGATTTGAAACCAACACATTGATGGTTGGTGAGGTCAGTAGGCTGATTGGGTAGAGCAATCCTGAAATGAAGCCGGGTAGCAGACCCGCCACGTGTCATCAAACATGGCTACTGCGAAATCACAGAAACAACGCGCATCTACAAATGGGAGCATCATCGAAGTAAATCAGGGATTTTCCAGCACACCGTGTTTGGTCCACAGTTGTAGCAAACGGCCTTTGAACTCCTGACCCCAGCTGAGTGGAAACGCCAAGAGTCTGTCAGGCTGGTGTAGCCCAAGTTTTTGATAGCCACCTGACGGACACAAACACCACGACACAAACGAGGCAAGGAAAGCAGGATGACTGATCAAATATCATGACAAAGCAAGGAAAAGGCTTGAAAAGATCCTAAAAAGTGGCGCTCTCAACGACGTGAATAACATCTAATCAATCTCTCTAACATTGAATACCCGAACATTCTGGACCTGAGGCATTTCACCTGAGTTTGGTTTGGAAGGTACAGGAAATTTGATGAGGGGCCAGGGATTCTATGTGTATAAAAATATTGTATTATTATGTAATATTATATATATATGATATATGATGATATATGTAACATGTATGTAGTAATTAAGTTCTTCATAAATGATAATAAGTCCAACGAAGAAGTTCCTTCCCTTGGCTATGCTATCTACTGTTACTGCGCAGCCGCGACCTGCGCTTCCTCCGACAAGGGCAAGTCCTGAAAGCCTGAAGTGATCACCTTAGACCATGATCCAACGAAAGCTGGCGTTCACGGGCATAGAAAAGCAATGAAAAGGGGGACATGCAAATATATGTGTAAATATGATTAAATATGCGTGTAATATTGTAGAATGCCTATCACAATGGGCTGATTGTTTGGGTAAGTTCACCTGTAATTTGGGGATACAAACCTTTGGATAATCTTGCTTTGCTGCACTTCTTCCGTGAAATCAACCCACGGCACCCCAAAAAAAGAGTGTACGGTTTAAGGTCTGACAGCCCTGGAAATCTGAAAGTCTGAAATGATACGTCCATGCCACCCGGGGTTTCCCCGTGTCGTGTCTGTCATCACACCAGCTATCAACTGACCATGTGGAGCATCTGGGCTACTGAACACGAGGGTTGTGTTCTAAGCGAGGATGACAGGATAAAAAACTGTTGTCTGCAGCAAGTCTCAAATTAGTTCCGTCTATGTGGGATGGCTCAAAATTCGCCCAGAAAATGATGCTGAAAATGACCAATTCTGTGGTCCCATGGTCCCATGTTATATTCACCGCCACCATCACGGGTCAACCATGGATGGACGCTCCCCGAGGCATCCCAGGTGTCGGACTGCACGCCCAGTCACCCGCAATGGTTGGAACCTCAGCGTTGAAAAAATGGATGGTGTTGATACGTCCAACACGGTTACCATGGCTTGCCGGAAAATGTGGTAAACCCCAAAAATAGAGGATGGTTCATTGTTGTGTTTACCACGGTTTACCACATTGCTTGATTTTGTTTTGACATGTCCTAACTCCATTTACATGTAATCCAAAAATGCAGGTACAGAGTGGTACGGCCTCTCACTGTACCAGAATCACTATCTGTTGGAAGTGAGAATCGAGAATATTCCCAAACTGCATCTTCTCTGCTTTCTGGGTACAGAGGCTACAGTAGGACATGGTCAGGAGATTCCCAAATAATCCAACAGCATATCTGTTCTCCTAGCTGCTAGACCTGCACACCTAAACTGGAAGCAACGGGATTCCCGGACGCTTCAACCGAGAATGTGTGATTTGAGGTTTCCTGAGAATCATCTTTCTCCAAAGTGAACAAACATTGGATACACATCAAACTTGCCAGAAATGTGCCTTGATTGTGGCAGAGTGGTACGGGAAGCGCCGGCACAGGGCCATGGCGGCCATGCCCCAAGTCCACGACTTGGTCGCCCACAAAATGCGGAAGCCAAACCTCTGGCGAAGTCCCATGGGTCCATGAATGACACGTCAATATGAGGTATACACGGTCTGTATTGTAAAATAATAATGAATAATAGACAATATATATATTCAATATATGATGTTTTTATGATGTTTTGAGCTAAAGCTTTAATATGGAATATGCTCAAATCTCTGTGCTCAAGTGCTCATTTTGTTGTTCGACCATCCACCGACTAAATCATGTTGAAGCGTAAACAACCAGTCCTGCCCAGTGAATCTGGGCAGAAACAGGCTGGGACTGTGGCCACTGGATGGGATTTGAGACCAGAATGGGGCTACTGAATGGAGGCACTGGATGGGATTTTATTCATTTTTATTCTATTTGTTCTATCCTTTTCTGAGGTTTGAATACCCTCCAAGCTCCGTTTGTCAATCATTTTCGTGTATCACTTTCTCAGATTAGCCCCGCACTCAAGGTTCCGGAGATGTATTTGGCTTTGTCTGAAACTAGGGTACCTCAAAATCCAATGGTCTATCATCATTGTCCGCGTTGAAAAAGCATAAAAAAGCCATTTTGGGGCTATCCCCCATGTTCAAACACATACTTAGATGGATCTCAAGTCAATTATAGATCACTCAAATTCATTCAATGACCATGATATCCCCATTGAAAATCCCCATGATATCAGGATCTTCCATCATTTTCCCCTGTTGACTTCCTATTTTTGATGGTACAAAAACCAAGGGAGTCCCCGTCCCCCGGGCCTCGCCACAGCAGGGCGGCTGCTGCGATCCGAACCCAAGGGCGCCGTGGCAAAGCATGGCGAAGCATGGCGAAGCATGGGCAGTGGATTGCACCCAACGTTCACTGAGACATGGGGATTTTGCCCAACATAGGCCTTTTTTAGCGATTTTATGGAGGAAAAAAAAGGATCTGGCCAGAAACACTATAGGATTTACCCATTGTAAACATGTTGATTCTGTATTTAACGATGTTTCAGGTTTCAGGATGTTGAAGGTGTATTTATCAATCAAACATTCGATTTAGCATAGTTTACCATATGGATCCATAGGGAACATGAAATTGGTCATGTCTAAAAGCGTAAAATCATATTCTCATGTTGTTTTTGATCTGTTTGACGTCTGTACAAATCGCATCAAATCAACCTGTAGGGCCAGGCAACGAGGTAATGAAAAAGAGCAGCTGTTCATCATTTGTGGTCTCGTAGTTCCACGGGAAATTGAACAGATCGTCTTGGATGTGGTGTTAGATAGTACATGATAAACATATACATGATGCATGATCATACTTACACGATAATACACTATACTACACGAATTAAATTGCATGATAATACATGATTGCATCAAACTCATCTCCATGCTATCATCCATGGCAGCCTCTATCTTTCCGTTCCCCATGCTTGGTGAACTATTCTCTGGGTCGATCGCCTCATGTGAGGATCAGCTGATTGGAAGCAAGTGGCAGGAAATCGACTGAAAACATCTGCTATCGCCAGATATCGCCAGACTGGAAGATTGCTTTTGAAGTTGAATCCTAATCCAAAAATATCCTAAATCATCCTAAATCCATCACTTTGTTTTCTTAAATGTGCAGTGCGTGGTGCTACATAAGATGGTTTGAGTGTCAACTGGAGACCACGTTCATGGGATATCTGGAATGGTTTATAGTTGAACACTAGTGCTATTGGGATGCTTAATAACATAATGTGATATACCAATTAGCTTATCTGATCATATCTGTAGTTGTTGGGTTAACCACATTAACAACAATTGCTTGGTCCGTGTAACGAACCACTAGCGAAGGTGCAGTTTTAAAAGGCATAAAGCACACATTGCCGGGAAAAACCCGACAAGTTCTCTGTCTTTGGGTCACGACAAACCCACAAAATGCCAGCATTTTTTGAAACTATCAGGGGATCCTTCCGCATCCATATCATCCATCTTTCGACGTCTCCATGGCATTAAAAATAAAGTACCTGCAGTTTGGTATCTGTGTGCCAGGCTCGTTGGTGATCTCATAGTTGATACGGTTCACAATCACATTGCCCACGCGGAATCTCAGCGGCGGTTTCAAGATCAACTGAGGGACCACAGGTAACTTGGCAGCGACCATCCCATCTCTTGAATTCTCTTGATACTTTTGGGGCTGTCCTGCTCAAGGACGATTTTAAAGGGCACTAGTCAAGCCTGAGGTGACTATGATTAGTTTGTCAAATTGGGAGGGCACGACACCAACAGACACCAGGGTCTAGTCACCAATGGATTCAGGGGACGATTGCATCGGTGCCATGGAGTTTGAATCATCCCGTAAAGAGTGAAATACAATACAACATCTGCTTCTAGCAACTCGAACAAGACCAACAGATACAAAAATACATAGTTATAGTTTCATAATTTTCATATAGTTTCAGAGTAGATGATATCTAACATCATAATCTCGAGGTTTCCAGCTTTTCTATTTTTTTGAGGGTTCCAAAATATGCATCAGACTGAAACCCGCATGGCTGAGACTCCCAGCCGATTGCCAAACTGCCCACAGAGCTCCAGCCGCGAGTATCGACGTCGCCTCTGAAATCATCGTCCCCATGTGTTGCATCTCCAGCTGGATCAATAGATGCCATTCTATAGCCCTGTCCATGTTACCATGTTGCCTACAAGTATGACTATTAGAGTGTTTTCTTGAGGTATTCTTAATACCCCAACAGACAATCCGTTGTGAGAAGACCTGAACTCTTCGCGGATTGTGTCCTGTTTGGCTGCTTTGATCTCGATATCTTTTTAACCTGAAATTCCTCCGTTTGCTGACCTCTTTGTTCAACAAAAACGACATGTATCTCCCACGTTGTTGCTGGATCATCCGAATCTCAAAACATCCTATTCTTAGTTATTGACATCCCTAGACCAGCAGTTATGCGGGGAAACCCCAATTGAATATAGTTTCATCCCTTCCCCCGTTCTTAAACACACCCCAGAAACCGTGGTTGAGGATTTACAGATATTTGGGACCATGGGATGATGATCCATTGTAAAAATTGGTGGTACTTGGTTACTTGGTACCCTATGTTTCAGAGACAAACCCAAATGCCACATTGTTGGCTATATATGATTTATATGATCATATATGATCCATTCTCATCCCATATTATCCTATATCAGTCCATTCTCATATACCCATTACATAGTCAATATAGATCAATATAGCCATTTATTGATAGCTAAATCTCATGGGGATGAAGGTGGATGAAGAATTAGGAATCATATTGAACCACATCTTTTTTCGGGGGATTTACCCATGATTTCAGGATTCCCTTGATACGCTTCCCATGTTAAAAGGATGTCCACATATGTCCACCCGTCGAGTGCTGCACGGAGGTCGAATGATCAAGTTCCAAACCTCTGTGGATGTTCAGCATTCAAAGGTTGGAGATGATCAGCAGAATGGGAAATATACAATTTCAAAAAGAACTGGGCTTGACAAAGAAGGATTTCACCAACAAAAACTGGGGCTTACAAAGTTTACACTGGGGTAGGTGACCAAGTTTCCCCGACCCGGACGAAGATTCAACAAACAAAAAAAGGATCTCTTAACGAAGTGGCTACCGCAAGAATCTAGTGAATCTGGTGATGGCAGTTAGAAATGGCGGTCCATGCCTTCACATCTGGCAATTTTTCCAGTGCCGTTTTCCAAGAGAATCACAGAATCATTTTAAATCACCATCCAGTAATAACATGGCGTACTGGAAAATCCAACATTTATAATCATTTGTATAGATTATAGATGGGTTTTTCCCAGCTAGAAACCTCCATGACCACGGGGATTTCTCAGCAATCATCCCGGCGTCTCCGCTCGGCTGGGAAGGCTTCCGGACAGCCAAGATGTAGGTTGATACAGGCAATGCTTCCTGGTGAGCAAAATGTCAGTGGATTGGTTGGCAAAATGTACTGCGAATCATTGTTTAGCATTGTTTTATGATGTTTTATGCACCAACTACTGGGGTTTCCTGCAATTTTGCCTTCATCTTATTCCTTGATAGAAGTCCCAGAATAGCTCCTGAGATGGGCTAGTGATAGACCAAAAGGCATAAAGAAACGGTGCCAAAACGGCCGCGAAGTGTCAGAGGAGTATCTAACAAAGAGGATCAAACAAGCAACATAACATTCAGCATCTCTTTGTAGGGGCCCCCCCAAAGATCATGCGTTCTTTTCCCAGAATGCTATAGATGATACTCCCCTAATAAGAAGTCCCAGGTGTTCACCGTTTCTACCGAAATTGAGTCAGGTGTACACCGGCTTCAAGTGAAAAGCTATCCCGCCCGGAAACAGAATCAAGAGCCAGTGGTTCAGCGTCAGGGTATACCCCATCCAAAACTACTATGTTAAGATATCTTAGCCGGTGTTGCCATGATTTCCAAAGCACGGCTTTTCTTTTGGTTCCCAACTTTTTGAAGATAAGGCTCGACTTGAAACAACTCCGCCACTGGGATCAAGCTACCTTTTGGCCTTTTCCGGATGGGATTACCACCCCTAAGAATGGTGAGTTTGGGTATGGTTTGGGTATGGTTTATGACGGCTTATGAAACTGGGTTTACCACATTCATCCCAACTTTCTGCTGGAATCCCCATGATTCTTGCGCGAGGAACCATCGTCATCTCGGCACACCGTCGGGAGGCGCGGCAACGCGCAGTGGAAATGGTGAAGAAGTGAAGATCCAGTTCTCCAAGTATTGCCAGTGATTGCCAAATGTGTTTGTACTGTAATACTTTTATTGGTAGTATGTGTACATCATTCTATGATATTCTATGTGTGAATACACAATTGTGCAATACTGTGCATATATGTGTATATCATGCAAATACTTCAATGGCAGGTGGAAATGACAAGTTAACATCAAGCATGAAACTGAAAGTCACGACTTTTGCAACGTAAGCTGCTACTTAAGCAGGGCCCAAGGCAAGCACTTGAGAAGGGAGATGCTGCGATGAAAACTGCTTGAAGGCCTTGGATGCTTTCTGAGGGTTTGCACCCTCCACTTGCATTTCATTTATTCATGTACTGGCTAGCCAAACATAGGAGTCTGGTGATGCACCATTTGGAATTGCCTGGATGATTTACCTACTGCAACTAATTTGTCATTGCCATCAAAGATTACACAACGGATCACAAAAGTATATACATCCCCATCATGTGTTGCATACAGCACAAAATTCACATCGGAATCCATTCTGAGTGATTGTTTCTCTCCCCTGCCCCTTGTTCTTGTTCGAACCAGTATTTTCGTTGATTGCCAGAGAGTGCCTCACGCCCCATCCTAACTCTAGGACTCTCCAAGTGGCGAACTGTTTAGCAAGAGTGGGGCAGTCCACTGATCATTTTTTTGGCGGGTTCCAATAGCTGACCCCTCTGAAAAATCAGTATGAAAGCTTAACTGATCGCTGAAACGTAAGATGATTGACCCATTGGAAACGGTGCCCTCCCGGGCCCCTTGTCCCATACCATGTTGGACCATGCTTGGTTGGGCGGTTGGGGAAAATCGTCATTCGGGTAATCCAGGTCCAGGATCAGTCCATCCTTTTTCCAAAGTAAAGCTCTGGCGACTTCTCTCCCAAACAACCAGCACCTCAAACGTCTCTTGCGAGAAATGCCACAGATCACAAATCTCGTCCCGGGACGTCAAGGCAGTCAGAAGTCAGACTCAAAGTGGGTTCCAAAGGGTTGTTCCAGATATAAAATTAGAATAACAACTGGAATACGTTTGACACTTGGAAATTGCGAACGCAGAAAATGAAGTTGGATCTTTGTCAAGACACAGATTCAAATTCCCAAAAACTCTGGATTTGGCTGAAGAGACAATTTACAGGAACACCAAGATTTGGGTGTAAAAACATGGATTCCCTCTTTTTCCCCTTAAACTAATCAATTGATTGATATAAAATCATAGTCGTATGACCAAACGAACTCAGGAAAAGGGAATCGTGGTGGTCAGTGAATTCCCAGAACTGGGGCTGTTGTGTTTTCACCGTGACACTGTCGCTAAAATCTACACAGGTGGCCCTCCCCCAAGTTTCCGGCTCATCAACCGATTGCGGAGCCCTTGTGCGAGCTGTTGAGCCGTTGGGGATGATACGGTCATCATTTGGGGATGTCTGAACATTTAGGGGAAAACGGGAAAACCTAAAATAAATTAAAACATGATATATTGTTTGATCCTTGGAGTTTCCCTTCCAGAGAATGGCCATGTTGGGGTATACCCCATTTTCAGGCACACTCATTTGACCTGCTGCGATTAATATTAGTTCCCCGGTTCCTCCTCGTTTCAGGCGCCTCAAAATATCCAAAATCTGGAGTGTACATCCAACTGTGCCACGGAATGTTCACTGGACGCACGAGTGAGTCACTAGTGACACGAGGGGTGTCACCCCGTGTACAATAGACTATATAGATTTACAAGTATCATTGTCTGATCATCTCACTCACCATTCGGGGTTCTCCAGCTATTCATTGAAGTAGGACATCCCATTTTTCAGCACTGCACATGTGCCAGTCACAAGACTGCAAGAGTGGGACATTCACATTAATCGTCTATATAATGTTGGTAAAACAAAGCCATAAACTACCCCCAATGAGTCCCCATTTTTATAGGTGGGATTCCAACCATTCCCAAATCGGCGGCTTATGGCATTGTTTTATCCACATTACAGCCTAACATTCAAAGCCATCTCCGCAATTTTTATGTCCACACGACGGGAAGATGCTGAAACAAGAGGCGCCACCAGTGATGATCGTCCATGACTTCTGCGTACTGATGTTTGTGATCATGAGGGTGGTACCTGAACTTGTATCCTCATTCTTACTGGCTGAACTATTTTCTGATTCTAGTGGGATGGAGATCGAAACTGGATAGAACTGGTCAGTCGATCTTGATCATCGGATGGCCTTCCCATGCGGCTTTCCAAGGTCCATGACCTGTGCGGAATTCTTGGGGGGGCTTAACGGCTTAGCCACCCCAGCCACAAAAAAGAAAGTCAGTGTGGATATCATGCCATACTTTATTATTTGAAACTTGAACCATCATGATAATTCGGGATGTTTTCTTCTCCGATACAACTGGGGGTTCCCCAGTCATCGACCATTGAAGATGGTCATTTTCTTGGTGTTTGTTCACCAATTGCCGATCCCAAAACAACACCACAAAACATGAATCATTCTCAAACATCCTCCCGGGTATGGCCGAATTTCCTAACAAATCACTAGCAGCAACTATAGTTTCAAATATCTTCAAACCGATGAACTTGTTAAGACATATTAAGAAAATACGTTACAAATCCTTGGTTTTCGGGTGAAATTCTACCGCTGTGGAGCCGAGCACAAGTGTCACCAGGGTCACCCGGGTCCCAGGCCATGCCAAAAGATGGGGAAGTACCTCGAGAGCCGAAGAGCCGGCCCAACTCGATCTTGTTTGAAGCCTTTATAACATAGATATAATAGATATTAAGAGATGTAATACAGATACCCTCCTGGTAATTTACGAGTTTGCCATGGAACAAAACACGATTGTTGCTTCTAGATCCGTTTGAAATGTGTACATAAAATCTCATACAATTAAATCATGTGGCACACCCGATATAACAAACCATCCCCAAAATCACCGCGGATGGGTTGTTCCCCACTTTTTTGCAGCTCCACTTCGAGGTGAAACCCCCCGGGCCCCATGTGGGGCACTTGCGTCCAAGAAAGCGCCCTGAGCCTCGCGCCGTGGTCATTTAGGGTACCCTCCGGTGTAAACGTGGCAAGCTGGAAAATAGCCTAAAAATGGAGGTGTTAACTATAAATTTTCCAGCATGTTTGACTCCCAGAGGGGAACCAGGAAGAGGCCGAACAATCTGTAGATTGAAATGATTGTGTCCAAGAAGGAGGTCCGCTTTAAAATTTGAACACTGGACCCCTTATGACTACTGACCCCATTTAGAAAAAATCTAAAGAGTGGAGCGTCATCCACTTTCCGGGGATTTGATGCTAAACTCCCAGTTGTTGCTTAGACCTCCTCTATTTTTGATGCTTAATTTTCCAATACCCAATTTAAATGTCAACTAATGTTAATTGTACATAAATTTACCGTATACCAGGAATTACATGACAAACACTGTGATAAAACCCCACCCGCAAACCATTTCGCATGAATAGAAAATGGATTGACGACCCGAAGGAAGTGGCTGATGAAATCTTCAGTTTGCCACACTACTACTTGGAGAATCTTCCCACTTCGCAGAAACTGGTAAAGAAAGAGTCCCCCTCTCTTGGGTTTGTCCCAATTGTAGCTGGGTTCAAACAGGACCAATCATACTGTTAGTCGGGATCATATACCCAACGTCTGTTGGTTATACATAATCTACGGCCATACATGTATTCATCTATATTTGTAGCATTCTTCGGCTTATTGAACAGTGTCCAGTATCAATAGACGATAGAGGTTTTTGAACACTGCTCAATTTTGTTTCTAGGGCTTCTACCCGCCACCTTTGTTGCCCATTAAAGCTAAGCAGCAGCCGTGGGTCTCGAAGACACGTTGCGGCGCGTCAAAGACCAGGGGCACCTATCATTGTTGCATTGGTTTTAGGGAAATCCGAAAACGAAACGGAAAACGTCGAATAGGACTAAACTCACTCCCACCCCAGCTCAATGGTACCTATCAACCTCAGATTTGTTGTAATGGACCAGTTAATTTCAATATAAAATACAAATATGTTTGAGAATATAGTGGAGAATGTGGAATGGAATATGTTTGAAAATTCCAGAATGAATACATGGATAAGGATATTATGTTTGAGATCATCGGGAAATATGAATCTTATAGGATATATCATACATCTGTATATATAACCAATAACATGAGGTTTGTGAAGAAATGTGGTATACCCAAAAAATGCTATTCCAACTCGAATGATGTATACTTGACAATAGTTCTATCATGTTCCAGATTTGTTGGTATGTTGTCCATCCAAATTTTGCTTTCTCCAGGTGGTGCCTAATTTACCCATGTTTACCCCTGAAGTTCAAGCCATGGCCCAGGGTCTGGGATCCGAAGCCGCTACCCAAGCAGCTTCTGACAATATTTACCCTCTGGTAAACTAACATAACTATGGAAAATCACCATTTTTAATGGGAAAATCCACTATTTCCATGGCCATGTTCAATAGCTATGTTAGTTTACCAGAGGGTACACGTGAGTATGTAAGCAAACTTCTGTATACATCTGTATACCCTGTGACTGTCCCGATTATGTCACCATGGGGCTTCAACCACCCATGATACACTCAATCACCGGGAAAACGCAAGGCCGGGGCTTTGGGGAATCCATCGATGCCGGAGCGGATCCTTCTGTGCCACTTCCCGGCCGTCAGGTTTACGCTTGTTTTGGTGAAATCCTGGTTTTACTTGGTAAGATCCCACTTTTTTGTTGGTTTATCCGAGTTTATCCTGACTTTGGTTGCATGGTTTGAATCGTTTGTTGGGTTTGTTTAACCGTATTGAAGTATTTCTTTGTTGGTCAAATCCCCATGCTGATCTATAAGTAACTGTCAATCCCTTGATGTTTTGTTGCTCCCAAACTCCAACGGTACCAGGCATCCAAGCATCCACATCAATGGAATGTCCCTTCCTTGGAAGCAGCGCTTGGTGCTGCTGCAAGTCCAAAACGTGGCCGATCGTGAAGCACGTGAAACTACACAAGTAGATCCATCGATTTCATGGATATAATATGATATAATATGATATATTGTGTATCATACATCATCCATCATACATGAAACATGATACATATATAGATATATGCACATACAAGAACACTGTTTGTATATATATATATATACTTATATATATATATATACATACATGTATACAGGACCAGTATTGACCCAGATAGTATCAGCTGTTTTTCACGACGATCCAAGTGGCCCTTCCTTGGTGGCGATCCCGGGCTCGGTGTCATTCAGCAGCTCCGGCCTGGGATTTCACCAAAGGGTGGGATTCATCAGGAAAAACAAGGGATTTCACAAGGACTTGCCATGAAGAATTTGGATTTAAGAGGGGACAGGGTTGGAACGAGCATGAAAAATTATGAAAAATATGGGGATTCTGCATGATTTCACAGGGGAAATGGTGATGCAATGGTGATTTTTCATCGTGAACACGGTTTCATCATTGGATACCCTCAACCAGTATCACAAGAATCATTCGTATTTACCGTCCGTTGAGATGAAGTCAAATGTCTATGATTGATCATTGTATTGTATTGTTTTGATTTATTGTAATATCCCCAATTATCCTCTGGGAATCTAACGTAGCCATGGAAAATGGCCCTGGAAATAATAGGTAAGTCATCTACGCATGTCGAATCTTTGCATGGCCGTAAAAAGTGTGCAGTACATATCTGAATCATCAAAATACTTATTGGTAGACCTTTTTGGTTGGTTCACTGGTGTTAGTTCTACTAGTAGTCTCAGCAGCCCACAATCCTGGATGACTGGGTGATGTGCTGATTCTGCAAGATGAAGATGGGTAAGATGATTATGTTAAGATTGGAAACAAATTCAGAAAACCGCTGTCTGGACAATACCTTTCTATAGATGTGGGGCTGGGACATCCCCCCGTAGAACGCATCACTTGTGGTGAGCTCGGCTACGAGATTGCTACAAATTTAATTGTCCATTGGATTCAGACATTGCTGTACATGAAACACTTCCTTTGTTGTCATGTTTATGTGTGTCTTTCGGAATTTCCAACTCATAACAATAGATAGAAGATGATAGAAGCAACTTTGCTCACTGATTGGTTGTTCCAACCAATCACACACGTCACATGTGCATCATTGGGGGATTATCATTCCAGGATGAAATTTTATTAGAACAGAATCAATTCATTTGCAATCACTCGGACATCTATTGATATTCTAGAAGATTCTAGCAACATATATAAACTTACATGGTGGAAAACAAACAAGAAACCATGAACAAAATCCGTGATAACTTTACGCTCTGTTGCCTTAGAGGCGCTGGGGTGCCAGAATCTACAGGCTTTGTCTGAGAATGTGATTTACCAATACGTGCTGGAAAATGACGGTAAAATGATAGTCAAATGATGATACACCCCCAAAGTGCCATTTCAAGCGGGAAAATGATGGTAAAGCACTGGACCCATGGGTACCCGAGTTTTGTGCAACCTCATGCAGTTGGCGGCAACGCCAAAGATTGCGGATATGACAAACATATTTTGTGATTTTTTGTGATTATTTGGCTGTTTTTTTAGAGTGCAAGAAGGTCCAATCTTGCAAACATATATGACTGGCAGGCGGTGGTTTGAACACTACTGAACTACTGGTCTGTGGTTAGGCGTCAGTCTGTACATTATCATTGTCGTCGTCGTCATCGTCGTCATCATCATCATCATCATCATCATCATCATCATCATCATCATCTTCATCATCATCACGGTCATCGTCATTGTCATCTGCCTCCACATGATCATCATCATCATCATCATCATCATCATCATCATCATCATCATCATCATCATCCATCATCCATCATCCATCATCCATCATCCATCATCCATCATCCATCATCCATCATCCATCATCCATCATCCATCATCCATCATCCATCATCATCGTCGTCGTCGTCATCATCATCATCATCGTCATCGTCATTGTCATCATCATCTTCATCCCAGGGAGAGGAATGAAAATCCAAAAAGTGCTTGTACTGCAACCACCACGGACATGATGTTTCGGTTGCTCCCTTGGTTCCAGTTGCAAATGGTGTTCCATATAAGAAGGCTCCATGCTCAGTTCCCGTCATAGAGGTGGGAGGAACCAACGAACACAACAAACGGTACGGTCAAATATCAACATCAACCAGAGAGTGCTTATATGTAACAAGGCTTTTGATAGCTTGGGTATGGTTTCAAAATGGGGTAGCTGTGCATTTCGCAAAAAACAGATGGTTTAGCACCATTTTCGCAATGATGACCGCCTCTTTGGGGTGTCCCCCCATTTGCGGGTCGTTTTTGCTACTGAAATGGACCAGATTCATCCAGAACCACCTCGGCTCCCAGCCAGTTCTCCTTTTGAAAGACCTCACTGCGACGTACATTTTGCATGCTGGTTGAGTACAGTAAATTGATAAATCGTATATATCATATATATACAGTATATATATATATACATAATTATATAATCATACCATATTATACATATATCATATATGATATCATGTGTGTGTCCATGTACAGTATTAAATTATTGTAAATTTGGGATTGTCATAATCATTGTCTTCATCATTAGCATCATCATCTTCATCATCATCCCCACCCTCCTCCCAGGTATCGAGGGTAAAGCGAGAAAGGATTGAAACAACCACCCAAATCTTGTTGACAATCCTAAGCAAGCCATGGTTTTGAAGGTTCAAATCCTCAACATGTGGGGTCATGCGGGCGTCAAGACCCTACCAAAAGTCACACCAAAATCTGGGTCTAGAGATTTCAACCTCCAGCCTCCAGAAATGTTTTTTGGGGTGAACTAACTCCCCAGCTTCGTTCCTAAGCCTCACATATGCGCTAGATATACAGTAGCCTACCTTGCAAGCCCCTCAAAAGAAACTAGAATGCTCAATGGCCACACCCAGCAATTTATTCCACCAAGAACGGAGTACAAGCTCACCCGCTTTGTGCATATATACTTTGAGCCATTCTGAATTTAGCCCAAAAAATGTTTGTTTTTGGAAGAAAAGGGGAAGAGCCTCACCCATTGCATCCCATTACAATGAACCCTTTTTAACCTTTGGGATCCTGAGACCCCACCCGCCCCAGCCATTACAACTCCACGGAGAATTTGCTGATTGGAGTCCAGATGCAGTGGATCCAAAGATCAGTTGTTCTGTATCCAAGGCCTTGGAACAGACTTTGCAAGGGGGGAGACATGGCCGATGCCCGTTAATTTATGGCCAGTTTAATGGAAAAATCGGGAATATCCTGTTTGGGGCTGCAATATTTTCCCAGACACCTATGGGTTTTTTTCCCAAGAATGAGGGATTTACTTCATAAATCTTCGGGAAATGGTACTTTTTTGGGATTTCGGAAGCGACGACAAACCTTGGGATCTCCGGGGTGTGCTATTTTCAGACATGAAAAACCATGTCAACTGATGTGTGTTTCCAAACATCACGGTAGCCTATCCCGACAACCGCAGCGACATCTGGTTCTATCTAATTTTGAGGACACCAGAAATCTATCTAATAAGTGGGTCTAGGACAGCATGGCCTCGGTTCGACGATTTTGCCGATCTTTACCAACAGCAACAGGATGCAACAGGTATACTTGAGCAGTCAAAAAAATCAGCAAACCTTGTTATCGATAATGGGGATAAGTCAAAACCCTGTATCCTTGACGAACATCAAAATAGCTGGGAAGTATGGATCCTCATCCTCGAAAATATGTTGTTTCTAAGGTATTGATCTATGACCATATGCACAATTCCAATGAGGATTCCAAGTGACCACATCGGCGAAACATGATTGCCAAGGTGAAACGAAAAAATGCGGCCGAATAGAATGTGTGAAAGCTTACCCCAGCATAAAGGGACTACAAACACCAGTACATTCAATATACATCAATATACCACCAATATCCGTTCCTATCTGACTTATTGTTGTGGTCCTATCAAAGTTCCCCATTTGTTTTGAAGAAAACCCCCAGCTTTGATGTTCAACATGATCATCACTCATTTCAATCGTTTTCAATCCACATCTTATTTTTGTTCCATGGGTTAAAGGCGTCCACCGTCGAACACGTGGCGTTCGTGAACTCCCCCGAGGTACCGACCACCATCTTCTCTTCGCCGGCCTCTTCCACTCCGCGGACGTGGCCTGAAAAACCCATCAACCATGATCAACCATCAAAAAAATCCATGAATTCAATTTAGGTTGAACAAAATATCGGAATGATTCGAGTTTAGCTCTCTAAATTTTGCATTGAATATGATTCATGATATTCATGCAATGAATATGGACTTAACCAAACAAGATGGTGCATTTAGAATCATTTAGACAGCAAAATCCAAGGAACTTCACTACGTATTTGGATCCAATCATCAAGACTTAAGGAAACATCGAAGGATGGGGATTTTTCACCGGGTTTCAAGGGGGCCAAGGTACAGCCATCATGGAGACATGCCCCGATGGCAACCCCTTAGTTCTCATGGACTGATGTGGCCAACTGATTTCTGATGATTTCCGCATGGCTCAGCAAATACTGGGGAAACTCACCAAGAATAATCTGTTCCCCAGGTTGAAGCAAGTTTCCATGGCCTCAAAAAAAAACATATGGGTTTCACCAAAGAATATCAAGAGTCAAGCACACAGGTCTGTATGTTCATCCAGTGCTCATGGAGAGAAACTCATTTAATGGTATGGTCTACCCTTCATTGATGGCGATCTGGATAGTTCATGATAATTCTATGAGACTCTAATATAATTCATGATAATTCATGATTCATGACAGTTCTATGGGACTCATTGTTATGGGAAACCACCATTTTTAATAGGCAAATCGGTAAATCATCATAGATCATCAAAAATCATCAAGCCAAGCGGGCCATTTTCGTTCATTTCCATAGCAGACTGTCAAATTACCCTTGGGTGTCTTCATCCCATCTTGCAATGGACCCATGTGAAATACCCCCTGGGAGTCTTCCAATCTTTAGTTCCTAATTACTGTATTCATTTTGAATATTCTGTAAATATCTACGATTACATAAGATTTCTGCGAATCCCCAAGCACGAATTCCGCACCATGGATGCAACCAGGCAATATACAGACCCCTTCGAAAATGACCGAAAATAGTTGGTGTGTGGCCAACTTTAAGTATTTGCGCAAAGTTTGGACATCTCCGACTCTTGAAAATGTCAAGATCCATAGCACATTCTATGCTGGACTTAGCGCAAGAGCAGACCAAACTGATGAGGGAAGTTCTTGACACCTCAAACATAGCAATAGGATTTCACCATGTTTCTCCCTTTTTTACGGGCAGAACTGCGAACATTTTCGACCTCCACCAGGTCGGATTTCCTTGGCTCCTGGCGGATGAAATAGCGCCAGAGTTCATACCTTGACCAGTCGTGGAAGTTTGCCACAAGAATTGGGGTTCAACAACGAAAATTTGAGCGATTTGGGTGTAAAGATGTGTAAACCAAAAAAACATGTTTTTTTTCAATCCTCAAAATGGGATGTTAGGGTGTGGTTACCATCCCGGTTGGCTACATGTTGTGATTGTTTGCCAGCTACTGCGTTTGTTGGCTAAGTAGTGAGGTTATCAAATTATTAGATAAAGAGTATGGTTCTTCGCAGCCCATTGTGGGAACTATATCATTGTTGTGACATGCTGTGAATATTTCCTACAAGTGTGGTTACCAACGGCTATCTATTTTGCTTAGCAAGGTTGTTAGGTAAAGCGTTCTGGTTGACAGCTAGTTGTGTCGGTCACTGGCTAATTTCTACGTGATCTTACCAGTAGTACCGTCAAAGATAGAAAACCTATAGGAGAGGCGAGTCGTTGTGAATCATGGATGGCAGCGCGAACCCACTGATGGATCAAAAGGTGGTTGGAGTGTCGGGCTGTCTATCTGTCTGTCTGTCTTTCTATCTATCTGTCGATCTGCTTGAGCGTATCGAACTATCTGTCTATCTATCTGTTGTTTTTTCCATGTATCTGTCTGTCTATCTGTCTTTCTATCTGTCTATCTTTCTGTCTATCTATCTGTGTGTGTGTGTTTCTGTCTTTCCTTCTATCTTTCTATCCATCTATCTGTCTATCTATTTATCTATCTATCTTTCTGCTATCTGTGCATCTGTCCATCTGTCTCTTTGTCTATCTCTTTATCTACCTATATTTCCACCTGTCTATGTATCTATCTCTCTGTCTATCTATGTGTCTATTTATCTGTCTAATTATCCACCTGTCTGTCTATCTATTTATCTATCTTGTCTATCTGTCTATGTATCCAACTCTCTGTCAATTTATCTATCTTTCTGTCTCTCTCTCTGTCTGTCAAATCCCTCTGATTCTCTAGCTATCTCATTATCTATCTGTCGATTACTTGTCTATCTATCTGTCTATCTATTTTTTCTATGCTTCTATCTTTCTGTAACCTATCTATCAGTTTATCTATCTACCTCCCTCTCTTTCTATCTGTCTATCTGTCTATCTGCAAGCTTGAAAAGGAAGCTTTTCTGCGAGACTTCCTTGAAATTTGGAAGTTGAAAGCTGAAAAACGAAGCTTTTCTGCGAGTCTTCCCCCATTTTCCAAGTGGTCAACATCAAAAACGAAACTATTCTGCGAGACTTCCTCACTTTTTGAAGTTGTTCTGCGATGCTTCCCCAAAAAACGGAAAGTTGAGTGTGAAGCCAGGTCATACGAAGTGCTGCACCTGTCACGCAAAATCATCTTAGCAAACCTCAAGATCTGATACTCCAAAATGCAACCCCTCTCAGAAAATCAGCGCCCTGACCTTTTAACATTTTTAACATCTCTGATGAAGATGTCTCTTGTACTGCGCCTGCCACGCGACATGCATCTTTGCAGATCCTCTTCAAATGTCCCACGCCTGCCATTGGTTTTGACAATGCCACAAAACCCACACGTTTAGCTCTTTGACAGGGTTCAGAATCCCTTGCGCCTGTCACACAAACCGACGTCTGAACATCCAAAAGTACTTCGAACCCATCAGTTTTTAACACTTTTGACTTACAAATGTGCTTCGCGCCACAGCGGCGTGCACTTTTTCGACATCTCGACTTCCAAAATTGGTCTGAGCGTGTAGCGTTTTTAGCATTTTGACTTGGAAATGTGCTTCGCGCCACAGCGGCATGCACTTTTTCCACATCTCAACTTCCAAAAATGCTCCGAGCGTCTCCGAGCATAAGGTTTTTGCGCATTTTGACTTCGAAATGTGCTTCGCGCCACAACGGCGTGCGCTTTTTCAACATCTCAACTTCCAAAAGTGCTCCGAAACCCTCAAATGTTACCATTTTTTGCTTCCAAGTATGCTTCGCGCCACAGTAACAGCGTGCAATTTTTGATCTCTAATATGCCCAGATGTCTCCGTACCCTCCGCTTTAGCGAGCCTCCTTTTCGACCCTCCGGAGCCACAAAACATGGGAAACGCACAGTGTTTCGCGACCTGCATCTTCTCTCTTCTGACTTGCTCCTCTCTGATCTTCTCTCTTCTGACTTTCTCCTGTCTGAGCTTCTCTCTTCCTGTGGCTCTTCCCATCTTGGCTTTTCCATCTGTCCATATTGTCGGAAGTTTGACTTCTAAACTTCCTTCGACCATTTTGGGATCTTCCAAAGCCAAGCAATTGTCTATGTTGAAGAACAAAGCGGATGACCAAATGATTCTCTAGATTCTCCCTGAAAATGGAAGGATCAGAAATAACTTTCCCATCTGTGGTTCAGTTGCAGATTCTCCCCGTCCACTGTCGACTGTGCTGCCGGACTGGTCGTAGGAGTGCAAGAACCAATGTCCCACAATGTCTGCGTGCCTCACCCGAAGCTGGAGCGAGATTTTTTGACTCAACGAACTGGGAAATCTACAGCCATTTGGGGATTTGTTATGATTTGTTGGTTTCTTTTACCGGATAGATATGGATGGATATGGGTCAAAACACGGACTTCACCTCCTGGTGTTCACACGAAAATCGCTGCGAAATTGGATGTTCATCCAGTTCATCCACAAAAAAATTGTCCATGGTCCATAAGTGTTGATCCATCCCCACATTTCAGGGCCTGTCATCCAAGGCTTTCATCCCGTTCAAAGCCACATCCCGTGCTTTCCCACGAGCCGTTGCAAACCCCAAGGGACGCCATGAGCATGTGCGGATTGTTGGCGGCCATATTCTCTCCTGAGAGCGGGCGCGGCATCATCCAACGAAAACACTCTTCAACCTGGTTGGGTTCATTATATCATCCTCATAGAATACAAGATTATGGAGATATATTATCATCCAGTATCATAATCATCCATTATAATAATCATCCAATATATACTGTATATAATCCTCATTGACATAACTGTAGGCGCTCGGGCGGTGGGGCATCTGATGCAAGGTGATTAATTTGACCAACCACGGCGAAAACTGGACTACCCGCAGGAGGCAGGCTGTGTCGCTGGGATTCCTGTTTGGTCGCTGCCACCGGCTTTCACACAACTAGATCCAACTAGAATTGAATGGAGTCTGATAAACCCCAGTATAGAGAGATCTAGAAAGGATATTGTGAAGGATAGTGTAATTCCATACATGTCCTCATCAACCAACAAGGGGTTTTGTTTGACAGCCCCTGCTCAATTTGCTAAGCAACTTCTCACAGCCTCCCCGAATTTCACGCCGCAGCGTCGCACATCATCATACATCTTCCGCAGAGCCTCCGGGGGTTTCCACTAAAACAATGAGGGAGGATACAAGAGAGAGATCTACAGGAAACTATGTGGTCGATGGTGTTTACTGCGTATATCTGCAAATATCGGGGGTGCCTATATTCATTTCCCCAACTTCCCAACTGGAACACTGTCCTGGGATGCCCGGGATCCGTGCCAGAGCTGTGCCAGCCATGGCTTCACCATGGCACAGCGGCAAGCCCAAGCCAGCTGGTTCTTCATGGACTGGTTCGCCAAGACCCAAGGCACTTTATATTGATTTATATATACATATATATATATATATATCATTGTATCATGTGAATATATGTGAATCATGTGGTATTCAGCCAATAAACCATCCCATCAACCCCAGAATTTGGATGTCTACATCGTCCCATGCGGTGACTACAGCCCCCCGTCCAGTCCGGGACTTCGGACCCATCCCATTCCAATGATCCCTCCAGCATTGAGATATCTGGATGGCGCTGAAGCCTTGGGTTGGTCATTGCCAGCGGAATTCGGAATGGAGTGCAGAAGAAATGGGGATTGAACAACCATGATACCAACATGATACCAACTAGTTGATGACAGGGATACTGATCCATGTCCAGATGGACATTAAGGATATTTGCACATCATCCAACGAGTGATCTCCACTTGGTGCAATGTTCGGAAGCGCCAAGAGATGGCTATTCGTTCCCCCTGACCCATGGTCTGGCATGAAGAAATCTGGCGTGCGAACTATCCATCTGTGCCATGGTCAAAAACATGGTATTCTGTGGTATGGTCATCCATCCCAGAATGGGGACTGATCACTGGTATGGATTTGTGTACTCTATATTTGCAGACACACCCATATAACCCTCCTGTAATCAAACACAGTGGCTAGCTGGCAAATCTCCTATAAATGAAGCTGGAGGTTTATAGCTGTGAACATCATCGAATGGTATTTATACATACATACCGACCCTTATTTTCCAGTTACCTGTCAGAGAGGTAGCCATCCCGAAAATCAGAAGGTAAACATATGTAAAATGACAATGGTTACCTATCTCAGAGGTAGGAAGGTTAGAGAAAAATAGATACATCCATTGATCCAGATTGGATATCATGCACATGAATCGTTAATCGACTATTTAGGTTTCTCCTTGACCAGAATGCGATGAGGTATTTGATATTGCCAATTTGGAAAAGTGAAATTCCAAGAGGTAGGTTTCAAGCGGAGTACCCCCAAAGTCAAATGATTCATCATCATTTTCCCATATAGGCATATGTAGCTCGTTTTGAGTCACACCCATTACGATCTGTTCAGGATCGAGCCCTTGGATTTGTTGGCACCTGGTGAAACAACCACATGTGCCGTGATCAAAACTTGAGCGCATTGCCCGCATATTGGGGGATGGTCATGAGTCTATTAGGGATTTACATACCCATTACAAGGATCTGATTAATCATTATGTTTCCTATACAATGACCGTTTGAAGAGTATTCCCCAATTTCAGACACATCCATATGCCCTCCGGTAATCAAAACTTGGCAATAGAAAATCCCCACATTTACAGATGATTTTCCCATTAAAACCTCCGTTTGTAGAGAGTTTCCAGCCAGCCACACGTGACTACGAAAGGGTTTACAAACATAAATACTTTGCCAAAAAGGCTTGCCACCTGAGGACCCATACATTCCCCAGCCCAACGGCTTGCATCTGCTCCACCGCGATGTTCGCCTGCCTGATGGGCGGATGGTATCATGGCACATTTTTGTTGGTCGTCATGGAGGTATCCCAAAGAATGAATGGTTACTTTCTAAATCAAACTGTGAAAGTAAATATGTGGCTAAGATTGTCAATCATGACACTAAAACGATCTGCAGTGGTTAGTAGTACGGATGGTCAATATATGTGCAAAATATGTTGAGTTGGAACATTTGGAAGTAAGCCCAGCCATGCTAAGTAACAACTCCAATAGAAACCTTCACAGACCTCGATCCTTCCAGCAACTCTACCTGCGATTAGGTAGAACCACAACGCTGGGCACTGATACATCTCTCAAGTTGTTTTTTCCTTGGTTGGATTTGGTACCCCAAAACCACCTCCTTGCAGTTCTACATGGTTTCCGGTTTCTTGCTGAAGGGGGAGTCATGGAGCTGATAAATCGGCCCACATCTGGCTGCAGGCTGCGCACTCGACCACTTCGCGTGGAAAGATGTTCTCCTGCCGTTTCGCTCATGCTCTTGGTGACGGCACCCGGGTGGACAGTTTTGTGCCGTGGGAAACTATGATTTATTGATGTCCATCCTCTAGCAATTCAACATAGCTATATATATGGAAGCCATGGCCAACTTATAGATATGTATATTGATTTATATATTTATATACAATTTTCCGTTAATGGTGATCGTCCATAGCCATGTCAAAGCACCAAGCATACCAGTACCATCATTGTGAAGGGGAAGTCCGTCTTCACCTCCCTTACGTTCGATGAATTTTGCCGCAATTCGGGAACCTTTTCGCAACACATCAAACAAACAGACATAAACATCAAGAAAATCAAAAAGTGAGGCATGATCAAAAACGCTCGGCTTGAGGGTTACATGTTGGGGTCCCAAAAAGTGATGCGAGAAAAATACTCATTTGCCCTGTCGCTGTTGTGAGTTTTTCCCAATGGTACTGACTATCGAACTGCCCCTCCGTGGCCAATCAAGGGATCCACGTTCTGCCCCAAAGATATAAATCTGCAAATGTTCCCTTCGTTTGAGGTATTTCAATTCTATATTTCAATGTATTTCATGGGTTTTTATGGATTTCACAATGATTTCACTTGTTTTTATCAGATTTTCCCATGGAGCCAGCTTCCATTTGCTGCGTCCACCCCAGTTTTTCCCAGGATCTTGATGGCTGTGGAGGTATTTCTAGACAGCATGTCCCTGGTGAGACATCTTAACTTGGTTTGGATTTGAAGTTTTTTCACACCAAGATGGTCTAGAAAGATTTGCATCTTTCCTTAATGTGCATTCATCTCGGTAAAGACTTTGATCGACCATATCGCAAGCTATAACTACTCAAATATGCTGTAATCAGTGATGCAAATTCTGAGATAACCTAACTTGATCAGTTCCTGGATGAAAACATCTTGGTCAAGAAGGTGTGTCTTGTCTTTACAAGCAAGTGAAGACCTTCAATGTTTGACAAGTGGAATCCCGAAAGACTGGGTTTAAATGTTGTGTTCTGATTGGTTTTGGTTTTTGGAATATGATTTCGTTTTTTTTGCATCAAAACCTTACCTTTCAGTTGTCTGAATCGACTCAAATTTGTGGGTTTCTAGCTGATGGCTTTTTGGATTTGGTCATCCCGCTTGTTGGCACTACGCTCATTTTGCTGGATTGAGAGAAAAGTATCTTGAAAACGGGCAACTTCCATTCTTTCAGTTTCAACCCTTTTGTCCTCAGTTTTACAGTTTATACACTAGATTGCCGCGTCAAGAACCTAAATTAAAGGTACCATATATGTACAGGGAGATGCCAGGTAGAAATGTCTCGGGATCTCACAGGTGCGATACAAATGCCAGGTATTGGATTATCCTCTTGTGATGGGAAGCGTTGGGAATAAGACATCAACGAAAATTGCTGGTTAGCCTCTGCTAATTTGCTACTTAGCTATGGTATAGATGGTCCAATGATAGGTGCTTTTCTATAGCTATCTGGAACTACCAGAGGGCAATCACTCATTCATACTCACTAACTAATTATTCATATATAATGAAGATCACGAAGACTGCAACCAAACAGACAGGGAAGCTTGATTCTCAGGGGGGGTTCATTCGGATGAATCAACTAGACAAAAACAAACCTGACATATTTATACGTATTTGATCATTGTGGGGGGATCCCATGTCTAATTTGTGTATTTATTGATGCGTATATATATATATATCATATATAGCTATAGCTATCCGGTGTAAGTTTCTTGGGCTTCACTTCAAAAATAAAAATAAAACCCCAACTTCCCATGAGGCACGCATTTCCCCATTCTCCATTCCGCCCCCATTATTTCATGGCTCAAAGTTGGGAGCAATAATCCTCCATTGACACGCCCATATTACCCTCTGGTAAACTAACAGTTTGCTATTGAAAATGGCCATAGAAATAGTTGATTTTCCAATTAAAAAAATTGATTTTCCATAGTTATGTTAGTTTACCAGAGGGTATAATGCTGGTTGTATAACCCATCATATCCCGTTAGATCCCATGAAACATCCCCATATCATGAATGATTGGTCTCATATCCCTGTTGTTGGTAACAAATCCTCATTTTCATGTGGTCGGTCAAATCGGAAAAAAAAAAAGTAGAAACTACTACTACTACTACTACTACTACTACTACTACTACTACTACTACTACTATTACTACTACTACTACTACTACTACTACTACTACTACTACTACTACTAGTACTAGCTACCTACCTACCTACCTACCTAACTACCTAACTAACTAACTCACTAACTAACTTACTAACTTACTAACTTACTAACTTACTAACTTACTAACTTACTAACTTACTAACTTACTAACTTACTAACTTCTACTACTTCTACTACTACTACTACTACTGCTACTACTGCTACTACTACTACTACTGCTGCTACTACTACTACTACTACTACTACTACTACTACTACTACTACTACTATGTACCAGTCACAGCTAGGTTACATGTTCCTTTCATCCAATACCCAAGTTTGTTTGTACACCTTCATATTACATCATTGTTCTACTGAACATGGCGGAAGATTGTTGCTTATAACATCTGATAACTTATATCATCATAATCAGCAGGATACATGCTATAGATTGCTATAGACTGCTAGTTGGTTATCATTCCCCACCTAAGATAGTCTCTGAGACCCCAAGAGAAAACTATTCTTCCAACCCCCAAAACTCATGGCAGGGTTCTATGCTAGTTGGATGGAGGGTAAAATGCCAAATCCCATCATGTTCCTTTAGAAGCTGGCCCTAGATTGTAAATACACCATCTTTTCTCCCGGTACCAAATCCACAAAATCGGGCGAATTCTCCGAGAATTGAGGGACCAAAAATCCACCCGGTTTTGCCCATCATGTTCCCTTCCAGAATTGCCATCTCAAAACATATCAAAACAACTCTTCGGTTCCTCCGCGGCGATGACCACAGGGGTGCCAAAAGAGAAGAACCTCCTCAGAAGTTCCTCAGCGAACCAGGAACTCATGGGACCCCATTAGAAACCCTTATTCCGTGCGGGAAGATTATGGGAATGAGGGTCCCATCATTGGGGCTCCCTGATTCTATGGATTTTAGTATGGAATGGTTACTTAGTTGCTAGGAGTCATCAGAATATATAGAAAACATGGAATTATCATGAATCACCGATTCAACCAATGCCAATGGGAATTAGCATGAACGGTTCACGACCATCCAGAAGTTAAGGACCTGGGGTTTTGACCAAAACCATCAGAAAAAATGCGAATAACCGGCCCGGAACTGCTTTTCTCGGAATGGAAGGCAATGGCCAAGTTATGACAAATTGGCTTTTTCTATAATGATTTGCATCAAACGGCAATGGAATCACAATACCAGTCCATGAGAGTCCGAGAGGGGGACTCATTTGTTTGACTAAAAAACTGTCCATTCAGAGTGTTTTACCCATCTATAGACATCGATTTTTACCCATCAAACAGTCTATGGTCCCGGGGAATGGCCCGAGACCATCAACGGTGGCGGCCCAGCAGCCCATGGTGAATGGCTGGTGAAACTTTTAAAATGGGGGTATTTTTCCCCAACAAAATCACCATGTTTCTTTGTGAAATTTGATGAAACAATCCGTGGATTTTTGAAACTACTCAATTTTCAGTTGGGAAGCACAAGAAAAGGGCAACAGGAATTCCATTGCCTGAAGCTGCTTGTGTTTGCGAACCACATCGAACCACGAACTATATGAATATGAGTAGCAACAAAATGCAACAAATCCAAAGCTGATTTCAGGCCCGGGGACTAATCCTAGACACCCTCCAAACAGGATCAAATCTAGTCTTGGAATAGATTATATCATCCCATGAAACCCCATGTATAATATATGGCTATATAATCTAGAATAACCAAGAAGAAACTACATCTCAAGCTACCTGCTAATCTACAATAATCCATACCTCATAATAATAATAATGTGGGTACAACATGGTACAACAATGCCATAAAGCAGCCATTTGGGAATGGTTGGAATCCCACCTCTAAAAATGGTGAGTCATTGGAGATGGTGCTTTCTGGCTTTGTTTTACCCCGCAGGGTCGCCCCCACATGGCCATCAAGGCCGTTGGGGAAGACATCAAAGGCGTCAAGGAAAACGATGACATCGTCGTCTTTGATGGTCTGGCACCGGTGGCACGGGGGAAGGGACCGGAAGGGATGGAGGCCCTTTCGAAAAGGAGATATTTCGTGGGGATGTACTACGGATGTACCCCCGAGAAAGTGAACATAGACCCTGAAGTCTCACCAATTCTTTGTGCAAACTCATCTTCCAAGACCCTGTCAAAAGCAGGGTCGTCATATGTCGTCATGTTAATTTACTGGAGGGTAATGGGAATATAGTAGGGATATAATGTGATATGATAGGATGAACTGCGATAACATGATGGATAAAAAATTAGAGTAAACATCAATGGCTATAAATAGGGGTTAAGGAACAAAGCTATGGGGATGAAAAAACAACCATGATTGATTGGGATATATCAACAGTGAGACTCCAATTGAGCACCGTTTCTTTTGTGTGCTTGGGTCCTATACACGAACTTAGGGTACCCAGGCAGTGTGTACGCGGGCCTACGCCGTGTGGAGGGTAGCCTACGCATTTTTTTTGACCGCACATGAGAAGCCAGCCGCTTGCAGCTCAGCCTCCGCAATCTTGCCTACGCCTAAACATGAACAAGTGCCTGCGCGGGAGAGCCTACGCCGCCTACACTGCAAAACACACATAATCAGCCTGCGCAACATATCATGCACTTCCCTTGTATCTAGATTTCATGATCTCAAAAAAAAAACGTGGAGATGGCTTTCAAAGCCAGCATACAATCTACATAATTGGTAGAATTTGGGATGGTTGGGATGGTTTTTGCGTCACATTAGATGGGGATGTCTCAAAATAGGGGTGCCCCAAGGACTTGTATCATAATCGAAAAATGTAAAGTTTGGGGCACCCGTATTTTAAGACATTCCCATATAATACCCTGGCAATCTGACATGGCAATCAACAAATAAAAAAGAAGCACTCACTTTCAGTAGCACATGATCCTTGAAATGGATATAGATCCGAGAGTTTGCCACTTGATACGTGGTTCATAATCACCCAGTTGCAAATGGACTAAACCTCTGTGATACCTGCGGCTAGTCAAACCTGGCAATGGGGAAATCCCCTTTTTGTGTGGGAAGTGTTTGAAAGTCATCGATGAAGAGGGGTCATCCACCAGTAAGTGGAAACTCACTCCTTACGATTCCTCAAAGGCGAAGTGGGGTAGTAATCTCACCAACACACAACAAGCAGGGATCCATCATTCTGGGAGAGCTTGAATTCCCGTCAAATAAATATACCTTCTGGCATACTCTGGGAAACTCAACAGTTTCAATGGGTATATACATGATTATACAGATGTAATATACATTATCTACAGGTCTGTTTGCTTTTCCATTGCCCGTCTTGGATTCAAGTGAGAGTATCCGACACATTTCCCCAAAATGGCAATTTCTTCAACTACACAGTCGTGTATTCATTATGTCGTTAAACGAGAGGCATGATTCAGGACCGGTCGGAGATTAAATATACCATTTAAACTTTTACATACTCAATACCATCATTTACCCAGAATAGTTCTGAAAAGTGGTGGTGTAACACGCGGTGTTACACCGCGTTTTGCTTCCTCAACAGACCAGTGGTAAAAATGCTGAAAAGATAGGTCAGCTTGATACTATGGATCAATCCGCCAGTCGATTAAAAAAAGAAAACCATAAAAAACCCGCCTTGAGGTAGGTCCAGTACCCAATGAGTTTGTCCAAGGTGCCTTTCCAATCGCCCTCCTGGTCGCCCAGGAATCTCTGGTGGGGTCACCCTTATTGGATGGTCCCAAATGCAAGATATGTCGTGATATGTTGCAATATGTCCGATCCCGGACATTTCACCAGGCTTTTTGGGAGTGAAACTCATATGAACAGAGGGATTACCATTTTGGTCTTTTCATGTCATTTCTGTAAGTTTGCATTTCTTCTCGCGGAAATCAAGGTAGCTTCAATCCTCCGGATGGATAAAAGGCTCAAGTCAGTGGTTCCCCAAGAGAAGTTGGATGAGTAATGAACAGAAATTGCACGTTAATTTGTGGCCCCCCAAAAGGGTCTTCGATTTTGACCCCTTCCCATAGACCCTCAGAGTTGATTGATCCGCGTTTTTGTCTTGCGATTGCAGCTCCAAGGAAGTACGAGAGTGTAAGTAAGTTTTAAGTAAATAAAGTGGGACGAAGGCCGACAAAATCCGACAAACTTGGAGGCAGCAAATCATATTAAGAACATGTTGTCCAAAGCATGTCTGGATTAATTCACCGGAGGAAGCTCACAAAATCCATAGAACGGGGATAATCCGAATGGGAAGGTCAACTATCAAAAATCAAAATGTGGGTCTTCCAACCTTCTAACTGCACCTGAATCTGCTCAAACACAGGAAAATAAACCTCTTCCATCGCTTTCCAGAATGTCCCCAATTCAAGTTTCATGATTCAAAGGGATGGACACTCAGGAATTTCGCTGGAAAAAAAAGTTCATGGAAACTCAAAATAATCCTCCAAAAATCATCTTTAGGATCAGCTGCTCGGGGATCTCAGACTTTTCTGCGCCGAAGTTGGGACTCTGCGACAGAGACATATGGAGTTGGTACCTGTTTAGGTACCAATATGGAGTTGGTCTTACAGCAACCCCAGTAGAGCAAGCAAAACTAGTCCTGGGCCGGAAACTGCGGCCTTTGCCTTTTCTTCTGCTTTGGTGGTGGTTGTTGTGTAGCGATCATCTGGCTGGCACAAATAGGAATGGGTGTGGTAATGGCAACCCATATCGTTGAAATGAATTTTGCTGGCATCAGTCGGGGGAGCCAAGCCCAGGAAACAGTTCGCGAAGTAATCTCCTTGGCATGATTTTCCAGAGCGCTGCAAATTCAGAAAATGGGATGTTCGCTTCGCAGCACCTATTTCAAACATTCAAACAAACAAACAAACAAACCAACAAACCAACAAACCAACAAACCAACAAACCAACAAACCAACAAACAAACAAACCAACAAACCAACAAACAAACAAACCAACCAAACCATACCAAACCATACCAAACCACACAAAACAAACAAAACCATGGGTTGCTCAACAAACCTACATTTTTGTCGGTGTGAACCCTCCTGAAAAGGGCTCGAGTTTAATGATTTTTGCCTGCGCAGTTCATGGTTCTCAGCCTGGAACTCAGGTAACCTGGGATCATCATCCCGATCTATATATATATACATATATATATGTATATATATATATATGTATACATATATACATATATATGTGTATGTGTGGGATAGAACGTTGAAATACATAGCTGAACTCACCAACCACTGATATAAAATTATCCTCTACAATCTCAAATCCCAAGCGTATTTCTTGTTGTGGCAGTACCCCTTGATCGGTCCGTGGGCATCCGTGGGCCGGACCTGAAGCGTCAGGTCAGGATCTTGACATTCCTGCAACTGGCAACTCTTTGCTATTTTTCAATAGCCCTAGCACAGAAGTTTCTCTTCGTTTTTTGCCTTTAAATATATCTCATATAGATGTATGAGCAGAGATCACCAAACCCCCACTCCCCCCCAGCCAGATGGTTCCCTCCCCCCATGCACACTTGATGCTACACTTTGCATGATGATTCTATGTAAATCTATGTAACACATGCATCGTGATTCCATATGAAAGATTATGTAAGGCATGCAAAAAAAAAAAAAACATGGTCCCTCATGTGCACGGCGTGTACTAAAACACAGGCTCTTGATGGGTTCCATACCACCAAGTCATCTTGCAGGGCTCCAGGGTGCCCGCATGTTGATTATCCTGGATTTGCTTGAGAGACCCATAAAGCCATGAACATGTTCCCGGTACCGCAAATGGTGGATTACTCCTAGGGAAATCACACATCGCAGAGAAAACAACGCCAGGTTATCATTCTCCCCAATGTTTCATTGCAACCTTGGTGTATCCCCCCATTTTGGACAAATCCAGGTGGGCACCCGACCACTATTAAACCCTGTACATTCTCCCATGATCCAATTCTGTGAAATTGGGAATTCCAAACACACCCTCCGGTAAACCAACATAGCTATGGAAAATGGATGAAAATGGTTCATTGTTGGTTTACCTATTGAAAATAGTGATGTTCAATAGCTATGTTAAACTACCAGAGGGTAATGGGTATACTAACCCTTATGAAAATGGATGATCCCTCTGCAACTGACGTGCCAATCTAATCAAACTAACTTGACCATGGCACAATGTGGCGATGGGTCAAACAGCTATATATACTTAGGCTTTCCATGTCATGTCGGTTTGTTGGTGTTCATCCGAATGGGATATCCCTGATTCGACTTTGGGGTACCCTCTGGTAATTCAAGATAGCTCTGGAAAACCACCATGTTGAATAGGTAAACAATCCACAGTGAGCAATTTTATTCTCAGAGGATATGCCCCCATCTTCCTGGCAGGCCCTTGGCATCGCATCAGTCGAAGTGTCCATTGGGCTCTAGGTATGGTGAAGCGCTCAGCCACCAAGCGCTGCCATCCAACGTCTTCCACATGGACTGTCCGTCCTCGTCGGAGTTCATGGCTTTTTGCGTGCATCCACCGCAGCCGGCCTTGTCCTGCGTGACATCGACCACCTGAGATGGAGGTCAAAACCGACCTGACCTTTTGGCAAAGGGATGGTTTACCATTCAAAAGGGGACCTAAAAGGATTGAACCTCGCCTCGTACTATCCTTTTGTGGGATGGTTGAATACCAAAGAATGCTGAATTTCGTGGGCCCATTGCTACTCCAATGTGAAGCACCCGGTTGGAGCCCAACATAATCCCAGTATTTCCCGCCTATACTTTTTGTGGTGGATTCACCAATGGAAGTTTAACTCTTAAAAAACAGCAACTCAGCTATGTTCCGGGCGACCAAGTGAGGTTTCAACACGTCCTGGCAGCCAAGTCATGGTGAGAGCCCCAAACTCCAATGATAAGTCGAACCTCTTGAAGTCTTATTGAAATTGCCATGACTGGGGGTCTACTAAGCATTTTCAGACCCACTTTGGCCAGAAATTGAGGTCTTCACATTCTCAGCATATCATGAGATCATCCTTCAACGCATCAACCGTCTTGGGCGCTTTGAAAATTGGGGAACCAAATCTTAGTAGCCATGAATATATATATATATACATATATATATATATGAAAGTCACCTGGGGTCGGAGACGATCCAGTGAAACCGACCAAACAATAATTAGCACGGAAAAATCCCCATGAGAATCGAAGATGGGGAGAAAACATGTCCGTGATCTTCTTTGACACTGCAAATCCCCAACGAAGGACCATTTACTAACCCTAGCTTTTGCCGATAGACTCATAAAAGGTTTGAGCCTTTTCATGACTAGCATTGAACATGGAATATGTGCTTTGGCGACCCCATCAGTTCACATTGCTGCAAAACATCATCTCCGGCTGGATTGGACAAGTTGTGTGAATGAAACCACCAATTGAACTCCATGTTTTCTCTGAAACTATGCCCAAGCATGTTAGGGCAGGCACAGCTGGAGGGCTCCTGATGTGGCGCTTGAAGCCTGTGTAAAACCATGTGCAAAAACATACTTTAAAACGAAGATATCAGCAGTCCAGCAGTCCCGGTACTGCTATGACACTGCTATGGTGGATTGAACCCTATGACATATTCCCCAAGAAGCCTTTTCAATGCACCCATCAACCTCCAAGATCTTTTATAGGCTTTGACAAAAAAGTTCTTGCAGCAAAAAAATCCCCGTAGTTGGAGGTATTGACCTACCACGCCCGGAGAACCGAGGTTCGTTTCATATCGGTTCTACTTAGGGATTGCGAAAAATGTCAAGGGCAACATGTATTTATTTGCATCTACCAAAACTGAATGCAGAGATTTCTCTATTATGTAATCCTGTATTCACCAAAAAGAAACAGGCTTGCAGAAGGGTTGGCTTGAACCACCTCGGAACCACAGTAAACAGCAATGTGTTAACCCCCCTTTATAAAGTCACTGATTTTTTCTGTAGGAATTTGTGGTAGTCTATCTAAATCACCTTTAAAGTAAATTACTTTGGTACCCCAACCCTGTTCATAAAGTTTCCCATGAAACTTATGTATATGTTTTCATTAAAGCAATTTGTTTGAGAATACAAAAAGGGTCCCAACATGACAACTCTGTATTTGTTTCCAATTAGGCAATTTGTTCGGCAGTGCACAAATAGTCCCAGCATTACGTGTTTTCAATTGGGCAATTTGTTCGGCAATACTAACATGTTTAAAATATCCAGCCACCCCAGACCTTTGTTTGGCCTCAACTTTATTTGGATGTGGTGTTTATTGTGGGGATGGGGGGGGTGGGTTACTAATTATATACATGTGCACACAAAAATGGGTTTGTGTATATATATATATATATATCATATTGGTTGAACATACACTAAATATATGGTTCGAGCATTAATTTCGAATATCCTAAAGTCACGCAAAAAAAAAAACGCCCAAAACAGACCCCTAACCATATATATATATATATGTACACATACACAGCACATATGTATACATTATGTGTATAATATATATATATATACACATTATGTATAATATATATATATATACACTATGTGATACTGTATATATATATACACACACACACTATGTTTCCGTATGTATACAACATTATACAACTATGATTTTCCGAAGCAGGTAGCAGCTTTCCGTGCGATGACTGTCCTTCATGACATCTAAAGAGATGATTGTCTCCCAATCCTCCTTTGATCTGGGCGAAAAGATCTTCCAATCTTTCGGGCAGTCGTTCACTTCTGTCGACTTTGAGACCTCTCAGGGGGAGAGTTAAGATAAGGGTATGTTGCGCACAAGTTTTAGTGCTTGAGGTGGTGGAAAACATGTTGAGCCACCCCCGAATGGAATCTAATCAATTGGGTTGATTTTGTTGGGTTTTTCTAGAGGAAATCGCATGGTTTTCGCTACAAGAGATGAGTTCGGTTCCTGCAAATGGTCCCTTCATTGAAGTCTGGGAACTCCTGAAAAACATGAAACCACCCAGCGCTTTCGGGTCTGCTGTATAATGCTGTATATACCCTTTTTGGAGAAAAGGCGAGTCATTAATAGAGGCATCAAACCATGCATGGCTTGCAGGGTCTTGGTCCATTCCCACTTGGATTAAACGTGTGGTTGTACCCGCTGGTAATCCATGTGGTTGGCTGCAAATGCCTCCCTTAGTAATTGACTTCACACAAGGAAAAAAAAAAACAGGTCTTTCTGTTGCCATGTTTGATTACCAGAGGGTAAACAGGTTGAACCACTCTGAGAAAAAATGGGGGGTCTTTATAGGTCTTTCACGCCAGCATCTGATCAACATACTCCGTTTTCACCGACCAAAGCTGAAACTTTGAACACCAAAATGGTGGCTTTAAAGACACGCCTGGGAGAAGATTCCGCCCCACAAATGAGGATTTCACTACCAAAATGACAATGTTGGAGGTTACCTAAAATGGAGGTATCCCCAATTAAATCATCCATTATAAACTATAGGAGGATACCAAAATGGAGGTACCCCCAAATCATCCAATATAACTTAATTATAAACCTTCCATTTTGATCCATTTTGGGGTACCTCCATTTTAGGAACCACCGTTTTGGCATTGGGTGCACAGCAATCTTGGGGTCAAATCGCTAGATCCACATCTGTGACCTCAGACCTGTATTGATGAGTGTTCTGTTGATTGAACTATTCAAAGAATTGGGAGTCAAAGAATTTGAGCCGTAGCCCCACCTTTTTGCAATTTCCAACGCATTTCTTCAAGCCGCCCGGAGACCACTTCTTGCCCTTCAAGTCTACATCGGTACATGTGCAACTTCTCGTATCAATATCCGACACGTTTTCCTTGCGCATCAGCACCTGTCAGCAGTTTTTTTGAGAAAAAAAAAGCTTGGAACACAAATTACACAATTGAAGTCCCAAATAGGTGTTGAAGTTATTGTATTTACTATCTTCTTCAGTTGTGTTCACCAGGCTATTCTTGAATTTCTGGCCACTAACAACGCCCACCTGCGTGTCACCCTCGGCCAAAACGGTCGCTTGCATCGGGACCGCATGCCGGCGCGGCTGGGAAGGCTGCGAAGGCACGTGCAAATTCTCGGTCTGGGATGGATTAATAGCCCCGGCCAACAGGGCCAGGCTACTCCATGAGCATATCACAGAAAACATCGCGAGAAAAGGAAGCCCAGATACCGCTTTTTCGGTCGGTTTGAGCCTCCAAGTTGCGTGTTTGTGTGGCCAAGTTTGCGTCAAGATCACCCATGTCAAGATCATGCTGCAGCTTCCAAGCGAAAATGGTGAGTCATGGTGAGTCATATTCCATTCTTTTGGGTGACATGTCTCAGATACCCTCTGGCAGTTACGGTAGTCAAATGTGGTTTGCTGGAAAATTCACAAATTAGTTCGATGACTTACAGCATCCATTAAAACCTCCATAGGGATCCATAGGGGATTTCCATGGATTTCCCAGCTAGCCATGTTTGATTGCTGGAGGGTACAAACACTAAAATGCCACCAGGGCAATTTCCCTAACCTACCGATATCTGTGGCTTGGTTGGTTCTATTGCTTGGTCAAGGAAGAATTGGGTATACTTTCATCATGCAGCGCGGTGAAACTTCGAGCACGACATAGGAGTGATCCGAAGTCCCAACACAGCTCACAACACAACTAGCATGGTTATATAACAAGGATCAAGTGTGGTTGTTTAAATTGAATAACCCACAACTGGACTATAATTCCATGACATCCCAATTGTATTTGATTCTTTTGGTGAAATCCCATGTTTCTTGGTTGACTTTCTCATCTGAAATGCTGCCTTTCCTCTCCTAGGTTTGACCCATTTGACTGGGCCTGCCGGAGAATCTTGACGGGAAAGGGCGCATGATGCTGCAACAAGTCCAGGTTTTTGTGGTGTTTATTCCTGCAGCCGCCAGCCGCGGAGATTCTGGACTCACAAAATCAGTCATGTCGTTCCTTGTACGAAAAGTGTCCATTTTGGGGTCAATTTATGATTTTCAGCTATACCCAAATCGGAGTCGTAAATGTTTAGCAGACACCCATGGCATGGTGACATCTCAAGTTTGGGTACCCAGCTACCTTGTCTGCAAAACGGTTTTGTGCTTCGTCGAAATGAATGTGTGTTCAAGATACATAGCTGATAGCTGAACCATGTTCATGTCCGGCAGCAACAGAATATATTTTCTCTGAAATAGCCAAAAATCCTCATACATCACCAAAACCTTGGGTTTCTGTGCCAAACCAAGACAGGCCGGCTTGGGTATCCTCTTCCTAGAGCCTATATGAATGAAAACAACCCTTTCAGGACTTGGGGTAGTATCCACTGTCTACCTGTTCGCGTTTTGCACATGCTTACATGACTTGTGACACAAAAAGGTCGGGTTTCACACAAAACATCTGACCGTTCCATTTATCTTGCAAAGCCGTGGGTCTCAAGCCGAAAATTCAGAAACCTAGCATTTACAGGAAATCCAGTCTCAACCCGTGATTTACCCATGACAGCCATGATTTACCCATTAGAAGCATATTTTGTTTTCTACAAATACGGACCAATTCAGTCCAACTGGCTGGACTAGTGAGGACTTCCTACTTTTGCAGGAACCAAATGTTGCGGATTTCGGAAACCCTGGCCTTCCCATCAGTCACCCGTGGGTTTGATCTTGAACCCTGGGCATTTCTCGAGGTACACATCTATCACTTGAAGGTTGAAGCAGCCCATCATAGCTGCGATAACGTCTGGGATCCCCACGCATAAACCACGATCTGCACGTCGGTCACACGCCTCTTCAACGCAGCCGCGACAAACGACACAGCGGGCGTCGAACTGTGAAGGAGGCTTAACATTTTAGCAACGTATAAGGGTTGATGGTCTCCCAAAACCCTGAATAAGGCCGTCGTTGTTCTGGGGGTAACCTAGGGATCCTGAAGCATCTCAACCCCAGGAAATCATCTGCTAAGACCATCTAAGACCCCAGTCACACAAGAATCCACTGGTAACTGGTAGTTTAACATCGGTGAATCATTCGGCCACCATGGCCATGCTCCCACAGCTAGTTCTGTGGAGCATTTGTTTGTTTGCCCCTGGCTGCAAGACATAGCAAGACATCTTCACACATCATGCACCTTTCTTCAAATGAAACATTTTCTCAGCAGCTCCACTTCTTCTTTGTCGCAACTCCACTAGACACGGTTGAATCGTCAACGTTGAATGTGTTTGTTCCTATAGGGTCCTCGTTGAAAAAAAAAACGTATGAATTTGTCTGAAAATGAAGTACCCCAAAATCCAGTAGTGTAAAACATAGGTTTCACGACTAAAAGTGGAATTTTGGGTGGTGTGCCCCATTTTCAGACAATCCCATATTATATCGTGTTGTTGATTACTTATATCCCACTATATCTCATTGCAGCATGAGGAGTCCCCGAAAATATATACACATATGTGCTAGGGTCAAAAGATTGTATATGGTTTGCCGTCATCTGTCCCAAAATAGGAATCCTGAAATAATTGGCATTTGATGACCATCCATCAATGTGGGCATACGGCATACAATCCAACTTTTTGACCATGGCACATGTACAGTATAGCATCATATAGCCATCCTGGAGTAGACGGAGTAGATATATAATGATGTGTAGAATATGGAAAACTCAAAAAAACTCACAAAATTGGGAATATGTTGGAAAATCCCATATTCTATCTACTTCAGGATGATTATCTATCATCTATCCATCGATCGATCTATTAATTGATCTATCTATGTAAATAAATTCTACCATCATCTCCACTGCAACACCCCTGACCTAGGATAGCTGGCGAAGTGAATCGCCTGAAACAACTCAGCTTCGTTGAGCCTCAGGCATGGAGTGGATTAGTTTAAGGAGTTTTGGGAAATTTTACAGGAAAGCCCTATATTTGATGGGAAAAACATAGCTCCCTGATGTAGAGTTTCCCTTAAACCAATCCAATGACTAATGGTACTTAGCGACTCATCCGAGTTGGAAAGGGGGTTCGTTCACCCCGGCTATAACATGTTATAACTGGGCATTGCTCCTACTTGCCCTTGCTGATAACGCTACTTGACCCCTATCTTCAAATTGGATTTCACTGTCCTGTATCGTTTGGGTTTTTGGAGTAAAACTACACTCAAACGCACATATTAGGATACAAAAAACATCAAAAACCTCTAAAAAAAAACAGCAGTAAAACCAGATTTTTGCCTGAGTCAAGGCAGGCGCCATCCTTTTTCCACATCTCACGGCTGCATCAGAGCTCGAACGGCTTCCTCCGGCGGGCTGCATCGCTGGAGTCATCCGTGGTTTTTCTTCCAATCTATGGCGATCGTTCATGGGGGAGTTCATCAAAACGAATGGCTATACGCTGAGAATGAAATTCAAACAAAGTGAAAAGGGGTTCTAAAAGCGACCATTACTAAAAGGATATGAAAGTTAATGGAACCCATTCATTGAGTCACTCATTCGCTAATTCACTCATTCATTGATTCACCCATTCGTTGATTCATTCATTCATTCCCTCCTTCCGTCCTTCCTCCCTCCCTCCCTCCCTTCATTCATGCGTTCACTCAGGCATGCGTGCACTGGTTCTGGCATGTCATGTCATGGATTTCATGTAATTGCATTGGCATCTCAACAACCATTTGTTCATTCGTTGATGCACCTCACAACCTAATCTTTCATTGCTCCTGAATCTCACAGACATTCCTGTAGGCATATAGGGGATTGATTTCTGATAGTAATTGCCTGTTTCGAAACTTCCGCCCCAGCATGGCCGGGCACTACTGGCGTAAAGGTAAATGTATATACCTGTGTGACGAAGGTCTGAAGATGGGATACTGTCAGTTTTCAGACGCGGTCAATCCAATGATGTGATCACCTATGCGGCTGGTATTGTTTCAGAAACCAGCCGCATTTCTGGTAAGTCGTTGGGGACGCTTTATCATTGTGCTGAATGAATGTGTTCATGCTTCCATATTCAACCATTATACCATACCCATGTAGAAGCCTAAGGTATCCAAACAGCAGGGAGGTGACCTTCGTCCCCCAACATGGTCTCGCCGTGTTTCTCTCTGAGGAGTTCCAGAAAAGTGGCCCATTGCTGTCCAGTTCTGAATTGAATGTCGATAAAAATTTGTGGGGTTCAGGAGCATTTTCAGTCCAGCATGAAGATATGAATATATTGAATATATATATATACGTTACATATATATATACATATATATATACACATATATATATATATATACATATATAATATATATATATATATATAATTGTTTATATTATATGAATTAAAGATGACGATTCCCCCCATTTCCAAAGGATCTGAAGCTTGGTCCCCAGTTAGACCCAACTGAGGAGCTTCGGTGGCCGGTGTTTCACCTAGGCGCAAGGTCCAGAAATTTCAAAAAGATCATTAAAGTGGAAAAAAAAAAACGCCCAACATAGCGATAGTATTTAACATAGCCATGGAAAATTGCTAATTTTGGATGATTTTCCCATTAAGACCTCCATTTATAGGGGATTTTCCATGGCTATGTTAAATAACCAGAGCGCATCTCTCTTTCGGGGCTTACTATAACCCAATCCAATGATCCTAGATTTCATGCAAGTGATGTCACAGATTCCTTCAATTACCAAGTCTTAGAGCTTTAAAGCTTGGAGTGCTCAATGATCTTTACTCATAAGACTCCCATTGTTGTATGTATTTTGCAAGTATCCTATAGATTGTAACATGTATACACCCAGTCTATGTATAAATGTCTATAGAGATGCATGGAAGATACAGCTCGACTCAATGCCATGCTGGCGTCACCTCCCCCACTCAAATCCGTGATCCAACTGGGGGCGTCAATGATCGGAAGCGATGTACAAATTGGTCAACTTCCGAATGGTACCCCCAACCAAAAATGCCAGGTTCAACTTGGGAAGTGACTACAATCCATGGCCAAGCTTAATGTATCTAGATACCCTTCAATTCTGTTTTGGTAGCTGGTTGGCACTTATAAGTGTGTCTCACTGTTTGTAATGGGATATTAATATTGGTAGCAATATCATATATTACAAAACAATAAGTGTATGGCAAAAACCCGCATCAAATTGCAAACAGCCAAATCAAGTCGTGCCCCTCCAAGTTCTTCTCGCCCAAAAAACTAACCCATCTCCGTCTCCAAGTGGCATCCTCCAAGCTTGGTACAGTTCCATGCTCCAGCAGCGCAGGCAAAGGCCGTGGCGCTCTGCAAGTCTTCACCAGAACTCAGTGAGGAGATAGCGTCAACGGTGAGCTGGAATGGGAACTTACCGTTTTGCAATGGGATTTGCCAAAAATAGGAATTAGCAGAGAAAAATGGTGAATGACAGTGGGATACAGTGAGGATTCTTGGCCAACCATATTTGGTTGTGTCTGAAAATGGCTGATTTACCGGTTTACAACCACTTGATCGGGCCATGTAAATATGGATGATGATGAGTAAGCAATGGATGGAATGGGGTAGCTTATTTTCAGACAAACCCCAATACCATATTTCTATATTACTACGGCTCAAAAAACGGGTATGGATCGCTGCGCGGTGATCCCGACGTAAACGAAGGAGTTACACAAATGATCTCAAATGAATGGATCCGGGGTATGGATCAGGGGTATGGATCACCTGCGGGTCCGGGGTATGGATCGGGACCTTACATTTTGAGCTGCATCCATATATTCTTGTTTTTTACCCTTATCATCCCATATCAATCCACATCAACCTATGTCCTATGTAATCCCCAACAGTTCCGGGAAATCGATGGAGATGTTCCGCCAGGATATGCCAGGATAACAAATGCTTACCATAGCCAAGTCACAGTGGTTGGGCACATAGATGTGGAAAACCCAGCATGAATGTAGATCATTTCCCTGGGGTTTCTCCGACATCTTTTTCTACGTTTACCCTAAGGTAATCAATCATCATTGGGACGACTAGTGGCGTGGGTAACCCTGTTTGAGTCCATCACCCTCACCAACGCTTTGGTGGAAAAATGTGGTGCCTCAGTGCGAGTCCGCGTATTTTACCAGGATCCCAAGTTTGAAACATAGCCATTCTCTTGAGTCCCTGTACAAGTCTGGTAATCAAACATGGTACCCTCTGGTAATCAAACATGGCAATGGAAAATCCACCATTTATAGGGGATTTTCCCATTAAAACCACCATTTATAGGGGAGTTTCAATTGCCACGTTTGATTACCGGAGGGTAGACCAAAAAAATAACAGTGATCGACTAGGAAATTCACCTCACAGCCATGCCTGGGAGCTTGTAAATGGATCGATTCCAATCGCTTCCCCCGGTTCCGTCATTTTTTTGGTGCACCAAAATCAATAGATCCAATAGGTTTTACCTATGCTTGTTGAACATCTAAAGTTGGGGGAAGGGATTAATTTTTGGTTATTTATCCCCAATTATCCCGATACATGCAAGTATTTGTGGGATGTGCAACGAAAAGTTCCAAACAGACTGAAAGTTTCAGTTGAAACTGAGATACAGTTTCAGCCACTCAAATTGAGGATACATCAAGGTATATGGGACCCAGGTAGCATCTACCTTGCGAATTTCAGGATGATTTTCCTAGCAGAGATCTGAGAAAGTGCTTTTTCCAAGCTTCCATGGACCCTAGTAATTATCATTAATATGATACAATAGTTAGAATATGGAAAATTCAATCCAACTACCCGCTAAAATGGGAATATCTTTGAAAATCCCCTATTCTATCTATACCTCAAGATGATAAGAAACAACTGAAACATTGGGTGAAAGATTCACATGACAAGCAAGTTCCCAGAAATGATGTCCTTAAATGGGAAAAATAGAGGGGTCGGATTGGTATCCCATGGCATAGTATGAATTCCATACAGCACCATCCTATATAGAGTTTACCTAGTTGTTGAGAAAAATATGCCTCTAATGTATCTATTTATTGTGAAAAATTGACAATTGCCTCTTTTTTTCCAACCAATTAGCAGTAAAAAGCCATCCATGGTTTGCAGTGAATTTTATGGTTTCATAATCCTGGTTGCTAGGTAAGCGACCCACCTCACTCGGGATGTTCCGTGTGAGTTTTGGGATCCCACATTTGGGGACTGGGTACCTACAAAGGCGGACGTAGCCCAAAAGAACTGCCGAAAAGAATGGCTTTAATTTTGACTCATATCCGTTCAAAAAGGTTGGGATGACTATCCTAGAACCCCCGGTAATTTGAGATAGTATGTTTTGAAGTCAAGAAACCTTCAACCATTCCGCAAAATTCCGAAACTCCAAAGTTTTTTATCATACATCATCAACATCATCTTCCCCAAAAGAAATGCGAGTACTTCAAGGCTGATAAACCCAACGTGAAGTCCGTGTTGGGCGGATGAAGAATGGGGCGATGCATAAACATATATGGGTCAAGACCCTATACCCGGACCAGTTCACATCAAAATATCCTTATAGAGAGAAAAAAAACAATCAAACCTCAAGAATGTGCCTATCAAACATGTATTTATTAATCATTTAATCCATGTAAATCCATCATTTCTGCGTTTAGTGAACATATGTTCCCAACAAAAACCCATTCAATTCCATGAAATCCCTCTATGAATCCATATGAATCCATCATTTCTCCACTACCCCCGGCCCCGGCCCGACCCCTCCAAGCCCCCCCAAACAACAGGGCCACCTCCATCGCGCCAGCAGCGCCGCGCAAGTGGCATCCCCCGCGCCCGTGGAGTCCAGCGAAACCACACGTGGAGAAGTGGCGGTGCCGGAGGCGGAGCCAAGGCGCCAGTGGGCACCTGGAAAGGAGGGGATCAGTTGGCTGATGACTGGAGGGGATTCAGCAACAGGGGATTTCATGAAAGATTTCGAATGGGATGCTGACATTCCATGGGAGATTCTTGGAGATTGTTCCTGGGAGATTTCGTGGTAATTCATCATTCATGGATGAAGAATGGATCATGGGATATATGATCTACTAATGGGATATTCATGGGATTGAATGATTATTCAATGGGATAGATGGGATATGGTTGACAATGGTTGCTACTGGATCATGGGACACTAATAATGTATAGATGCAATGAATATGGAAATGTCATGGGATATTCCATGCGCATTTGGTGGGATAAACCATCAGTTTAATGGATACCAACTTGTAATGATGCTTAATGGCGTTTCATAATATATTCGTTTGATGGATATGGTTGATAATTAATCATTAATTGATATTTCATGGGGTATAATGGTTAGGAATGGTTGATAACTAGTGATTTAATGGGAGGTGTTTTCAAGTCATTGGACCAGAAAAGTGATGGTTAATGTTTCATAATGGGTTCTAATATATAATGGGTAATTAAATAATGGTTAGTAAAATGGAGGTTTATGGCATATGGTTGATAATATGTCATTGATAAAGTAATCATGGATGATGGGATACAAGTAGTGGATATCATTAATGGATATCTAATGAGATATATTGTCTGCCAAATAATGCCAATATGCTTTGCAATGGGTATATGTTCAATGTATGTGCATTATATATCCAGAATATCCAGATCATTTCATGATACTTCATCCAAATCTTGCCCATTCTATCCTATTCTATCTCCTTTATTTATACATCATTATCCCATCATTTGTGGTGGTAAAATCGCCATTCTTGTTGGTTAAATCACCATGTTTGTTACTTAAATCACCATTTGACTGTAGCTGTGTAACAAATTACCTGAAGCCGAATTTCAGTCATTCACGAACGTGAAACTACCTTCAAAAGTGCTATTTTTGGATTATTCCGCATTTTTCTGACCATGATTCCAGTGACATCACGACTTCAGGTCATTGTAATTCATCCAGATATGTTGCGCAGGTCTAATGACTATGTATACATGGATCAGTATATATATATAGCTATTCTCCCATAATCTTATCCCATGATATCCTCACTATGTAGCCGTTATATACCTAGTGTTATCCATAATTTGGCAGATGGGATAAAAAAAAATAGCATATAGTCACAGAGTTTTGTATTGTAGTGATATACACTATATTACATATTACTATACATGCCTATGATAACACTATCATAGTATAATGTACCTATAACACTCTTATAACTTATAACACAAAATATATATTATTCCTATATAAGTATTACTACATGTGTATATATATATATATCTATATGTATATATACATACCTACTGTATATCCCATGAAATCTTCTTGTTTTCCCATGGATGCTCTTGACGTCACCAGTTTCAGAAACTTAGGCACCTTCCGCCCCGCATGTGATCACCGCAGCACAGCCTTGGCCTTGAGAGAAATGATTCACAGCCAATGGCGAACTGAAGAGCTAAGTGAACGATGAATCTTTGCTGGATATCCATTGCAAATAATGGGAATAACCATAATGGAAACTGTTAGAATGGTGATGTTCTAAAACGCTATGTGAACTTACCACAGGGTATTTTGTAACTGAAGATTCATATATGATCATTTGATACTACATATTCTCTGCTCTATATATAGATTCGTATACATCTCTTCTATATTACATATGTGATGTCCTCGATTCTCTCTTCTACATATTGTACGTAGTGTACATAAATGGGTTGTATACGAAAAGGTACTCTGCTTATCTCTGAACTCACGCAGAAGCCTGATAGCGGATCTATAAGAAGCACCGTCTGACCTTCTATATGGCTTTGTCTGAAAATGGTGGATACCCAAAATGGCTATTTTAATGGGGAAGATGATGATAAATCATTGAAATTGGGGGTACTCTATTTTCAGACAAATACACATATCATCTTACTGGTGCTTAGTACGGAATGAGGGAATGATCCATAACTACTGTTTAATAATCATCCCAGCAACCCCCATTCCCTACGTTTCGCACCAGTAAGTCATATATAATGAATGGCACATGTCTGACGAGGGCAGGCAAGTGATCTCAAGCCACCAATAAGTGGATGAAAATGGCTGGATGAAACCCAAAAAAAAACTGGTTGGTAAACCGAGACAAAAGCATGTATAGACTCTAGTAACTCTAGTAGCTCTTCTTTGTTTGAAAAAAGCTGTCAAGAAAGGATGAGAACCCGAGCCAATTGCTATTTACATTGTTGGCTGATCTATTTGGGAACTTCCACTTTGACAATTGCTCAAAGCCAAGCATACTAGTATGCTCCGCACCCTGGACTGCTCCGCATACAGATACAAAGAGACTGCGCAAACCACAACGTCGTCCCCAAAAGCATCCAAACCTAAGGGTCCCAAACGTGTTGGATATCAAAGAGTTATGTTGGATTCTACTTATCTATGTGTTTGATATCCTTTCTATTTTCCCCAAATCAAAAATCTATGAAAATTTGGATTCTATTCCTCCCTCAACCGTCCCAACATTTTCCCCAATCACCAACGCCTGTGACTTCTGCCATGGCATCTGGCCATGCTAGTCCCATCAAGGCTTCCACCTGGACGAGGGTTGGGTGGTCTAAAACCCAATAAAATGTATTTGAAAAATGGATATGTATGTGTGTACATATAATATATATATATATATATGGGTATATATATATATATATTCATGTACCCGCTATGCACCCCCCTTGGGCACCCCCCCAGCCAATAAGGACGCAACAATGATGCAACAAAACAGAAAACACTAACAAGCACTTATTACCAGACTATTAACAAGATAATAGGCCCTTATTTGTTGACGGGGAAAAAAAACCTTATTAACCAGCTAAGGACAGCTTATTAACAGAGGTTTTTCCACTTTGGGAGTGCGCGTTTTATCTGTTGATCTTGAAAATCACTAATAGACAGCTATTAAAGAATTCAGGTGGGAAATGATTTTGCGGTGGATCCAAAAGAGTATCACTTTCTATGAACTGCTTCAAATCACTAATAGATGGTTGTTAACGTTTTGACATGGGAAATGATGGGAAATGATTTTGCGGGGGTTCCCAAATCATACCACTTTCCACGAGTTGCTTGAATTACTTAATAGATGGTTATTAAAGATTTCAGGTGAATTTTCGGCGGTGCCAAAAACCACCACTTTCCACGTGCTGCTGGAAACCACTAATAAATGCGTATTGAGGGTTTGAGATGGGTAATACGATTTTGATGGGTTGCCCAAAAAATGTTTCCAGCAAATTATACATGTTGGCCAGCATTCATATAGTGGTGAATAGGATACAATGGGAAGTTTGTTGAACTTACCCAAACAAAATTTGTGCACTATTATCATGACACATAGTATGGCAACCCAATGAGATGAAGCGTCCCCAAGTTGGGTTTCTTGTTGGGTATACCGGTTATACCCCTGTTTGGGACGGTCCTTACGAAGCCACCATAAACTAAGTCACCATCTGGGATGAAACCAGGGATTTACCCCAAATTCGATGGGGTGCATGAGGGCCAAATTATAAGGTGCCCAAAAATACGGGACGGACTGGTCAAAATCTTCTGGGTCTTTAGTTGTGACCCCATACAAACATCTGTGTATGGTTTATGTATAATATATATATATATATTATATATATATATACATATTGAGGTGTCCCTGAGTGATACTTATCTGCGTCATTCTGTGTCCCTCATGGATTAAGACAAAGCTGTCAATGATATATCTTAGGGGACTACATCTGGACCACTTTGAAATGCTTTTCAACCCAGGTTTTTTTTGCCGTAAAAAGTATTTATTTACCATCTGGTTATTTAACGTATCACCATGTTTATAGTAGCTAAATTAGAATAAATCATGTATAAATGGGCCATTTTCCATAGCTATGTTAAATAACCAGAGGGTATCATCCAACTGCAGTCAATCCATGCCAATCATCCCAAGGATGCAGGCGAATCATCCTGCATCCATCAACCATTCAATTGGCTTAGTCCAAAAAAGGAGTACCCCACGTTGAATGTTCATCATGGTGCATATCAAACAAATCCGAGTAACTCTATATTTTTTTTGGGGGTAATCCCCAATTTCTGAAATCATATTGCTGGTTTGCTCGGTTTACTCATAATTTCTCCATGTTAATTCCCATTACATCCCCATCTCATGACAGCAGGCGCGTGGCGGGACCTCTGTGACGTTGCCCTTGAAGAGGTCGATTTCAGGCAGCAGAGCCCGGACCTTGCACCATGCAATGTGGAGGTAGCTAGTTAGCTGTGAAAATCGACAAGGGATTTTCCAGCACGCCATGGAACTGATTAGAGGATATCACAAGAATGATCGCCCAGAGAGCCCTCTGAGTACCTGGCACCTTCCAGTTGATTGACCTGGTATCGACATTTATCGGATGCTCGGGAGCTGTGGGCACTGGAATGGTGGGGAGATCTACAGTGAAACGGTTCAGCCACCTGGCCACATTGCCTGAAGCCCAAAACGAAGCAAATTGGCGGATTTGAAGTGAAATTCATCAAGTGCCTTGTGTTTTTGGAGCAGGGTTCTTACAGGGTCCAAACTATTTTGAAACCTATTGGTTAGCACATAGCCGCATAGCCTTTGTTCTGTTGTTTCCATGCTAGTCCCGTTGCGATTGCGTCGATTCGAGATGTCCAAGAAAATGTGGACTTCCGCTAGCTCATGAGCTACATCCCATCATATCCCAAATATCCCATTGGATCCTCCCATCAAATATCCCTCCCATTGAAGTGCCAATTTTGTTGCTTAAATAAAGCCTCATATCTCACAATTTTACTCTTTAAAAACTACCATAAGAATCCACTGATCGCTATTTTCTCCAGTGAAATCCACCACTTTTGCTGGCAAAGCTTACCATTGTTGTTGGTTAAGTCAGTTTAATTCCCCGTTGCGTTGCTTGAATTTAAATCCCCATTGTTTCTTGCTTAAATCATCCCTTTTCTTGGTGCTTAAATTTACAGTGTCTGTGGCGGACGCTTCTTCTCCCCTGGGCTGCTTTTTGTAGGAAAAAAAAAACACATTTTAGCAAATCAACTCTTTATTTCGGATGATTTTTGGGGAACCCCAATAGGAATCAATAGGTAGTCAATCGGAATCAACCGGGCTTTCGTCTCATCCAAGGTGGCACCTCATGTCCGTTGGCATCCAGCGACACCGTCAGCCCCGACGCCGCCGCGGCCCGGCAGCGCTGTAGAAAGCTGGGCAGTGCCCTACGCAGCGTGGGGCCATAGGAATACCTGGGAGCATCCGGAAGTCTGTGTGTATATGATATATGTATGATTATGTAATGATATGTAATGATATGTAATTATAAAAGCAAGGAGAAGGAGATGTATATATTATCGATGTACATGCACATGTGAACATCGAATAATAGCATGGCTATGATTGAAGAAGTTGTAGACGGGATCTTTTTGCACATCATCTAGGGGGCTTGGCCAAAATTCGATAACGGGGTATGGGTCAAGTCATTCGGGCTGTCTGGGTGTTGATGATCAAACGTGCATTGCTGGAAAATATGTCAAGTGGATTTTTGTGTTTGAATACCGGAGGCTATACTATACTATACATATTTATCGAAGGAAGTTTAGAAGTGAAACTTCCGACAATATGGACAGTTGAAAAGCAGAGGTGAGAAGAGCCAAGATGTGAAGAGCTCAGCCATGAA
>BGPT01001412.1:42807-63422 GCA_003297045.1 Symbiodinium sp. clade C Y103 | reverse complement strand
TATAACTCGTGAGGTTTCACTGGATTGGAGATTCCAGCCCCCCCAATACCTTGCTAAAGCAAGAGGGACTTCAGCTAGCAAAAGCTAGCTTTCGTGATCTCTTGCTTTGGATAGCGTCAGGCTTGTGAAACACGATAAACTTGCACTGAAACTTAGGATGGCAAACCTTAACCCTTTGACACCGCCAAAAAGATGTTCAAGGCATGTGTGGCTAGCGATTGACCCGTTCACGTTTCACACAAGTGTTCCTACCATGCCGAGACACCAAAGGCTGGAGGTGGGTAGTAGCCACCCCTGAAGCAGGAGCTATTGAACCACTAAGCTACCGACAGCGGCAGAACACGAACAGAATTGGTCATTGGTTGTGAAACTTATGACACGACATTCATTCATCATGAAAAATATGAAAAGCATGGCACGGATTGATAAACATTGACCAAAAGTTTGGTCATCACCACTCGTACAGGAGACACCGACAATTTCCCCAGGTTTGGTGAAAGATTTCCCGAGGAAGAATCCAGTGGACTAGACCCCCTCGACATGAACAGCTGTAAAGTGGCTACTGGGATGATCAAAGTTCATCACTCCTTGGCGAAAGGGTCTTGGAATATCGGGTTACAACATGGCTTGCTGGAGAATCCACCTATATATACATGATTTTCCCATGAACACCTCCATTTATAGAGGATTTCTAGCTAGCCATGTTCGATGACACCGGAGGATCTCATCCAAACTCAAGGATCATCCACGATCATCTCATGCCACCAAGCCGCGCATAGCCGAAGCCAGGGTAGCCAGGGTAGCCGCCAGGAGGATATCCCGGTGGGGGGTAGTAGCCTCGAGTGGCTGGACCCACGTAGTTGCTTTTGTAAGGGGACCAGGGGAGTTCAAACCATCAACATCAGCCAGCAACTGAGCAGTTCTCTTGTACAGCATCTCAAATTTCTGTCATTGGATCCATTTTGTCTAACAAGCCTTTTCAAATTTAATGTCCTGAGATGTCTATTTCCAACTAGGTTGCCACTTCAGCTTGGCTCGCTTCAAGGCTTTTGGCATGCATCTGAATTCCGTTACGCGACCGCATTGTGGACTATCTTGATCCAAGCTAGCTTGTGCGATCGTATGTCCGCTAGGCCTTGGAAACCTGATGGGTTCCAAATTGTTACTTGAATTTCTGGAGGAGTGAGGAATGCATGTTGTGGTGTCGAAGATAGTAATCATATATTTATAGTGTACACAATATCCTCTGGTAAACTAACATAGCTATGGAAAATGGCCATAGAAATAGTGGATTTTCCCATTAAAAATGGTGATTTTCCATAGTTATGTAACAGTTTACCAGAGGGTATGTACACATAATATGTGGCTATCTCCTGTCCACCTGGGCCTCCCTGCCAGGATAGAAGCCCGCGGTGTGCTGTATCCCCTTCTTGTGGAAATGCCTGGCTTCTTGCTCAGGCAGATGCTTGAGAAACTTCGGCAAATGATTGAAATGGAAGTGTGTGGAAAGGAAGTCCCATCCACTGATCATATTGGATACAGAGGACTTTGGAAACAAACGGCGGGCATATGCAAACATGTGATCTACAACAACATGCAGATCTGCCATAAATCTAGCCCGGCCATGGAAGATCTCTAGACGATTCTGATCTTCCAAACATGGTGGGTTCAACGATCACAACATGGAGATTGAACAAAATAAAACTGTGGATTCAATGATCAACAATGGTGTTTTTTACCATCAAAAATAGGGATATAGGGATGAACCAGTTGGGAATCGACTTGAAAATCACAGAGTTGGGAAAGTGTCGACCGCTGAGAAAAAACGTATCCAGCTTGGGATGGACAGCAGCAAAAAACAAGTCATGTCGCGGATTTTTAGGTAGGTTATCCACCACACCACTCTGCAGTTTTGAATGTCTATAGTTTGTGCATTTGGGGATATATGCGCAGTATGTCAGTATGTCATTCTATATCGATTCTTTTCAAACCCTCATCCAAACCAAGAAGACAAGTATGCAAGTCCAACCCCAAATTTTGGTTCAGACCCCCATTTGAAGAGCTTCATACAAGAAATCATAGGCTGATCTTCGATACCCTGCAAGTCACAATTGATGAAAACGACGAACTACTGATATGAAATGGGGATATTAACATAGTACATACATACATATTTTCATAAATATATATATATATATGTCTATATACATACACCATATATAACATGCCTATCCAAAAAATCACCAAGTCGTCTCCCGGTAAATCATCGTGCACCTCGCGACAGCTCGGTGGAGGAGATCCGATCGTTCCTCCTGGGCGGCGCCAGGCTTCTCCGCCATGGCTTTTGGTCGGTCAAAAATGGGAGAACCCGGAGAACCGGGAGAATCAGATATAGAAAATCCATGAAAATTGCCAATTTTCATGGGAAAATCAACTATTTCTATGGCCATTTTCAGTAGCTATGTTAAATTGCCAGAGGGTATAGAGAAATGAACATCAAAGATTACTTACAAGAGAATGATCTATGAACTAGAGATTTTCCAGCCATGATGACACCGGACAATGGACTCGTTGCTGTACACGGGAGTTTAGGTCAGATTGTCATTGAAAGAAAAAACTAACTTTTGGACTTTCGTCAGAAATATGTGCTTTTCTTTTCTATTTAGATAATACTGCAAAGTCCGATATTTGATGAGTGTGTAATCGCGCTGATTTCAAAAAAGGAACAGGATCAACACCCTCAGTCTACCGTGGCTATGCAAAAGCCCTGAATTTCAGAGCGAAGTCATCTACAAATGGATACGAATAGTACCCTCTGCTAATTCAACATAGCTATTGAAAATGGCCATAGAAATACCTGATTTTCCCACCAAAAATGGTGATTTCTCATAGTTATGTTAGTTTACCAGAGGGTAGATTTTCAATTGCCCATATCACCGGATAGATCACCATATGTGTGCAAAAGCTGCAGTTCAGACCCTGAACTGGCTTCAGGATGTTTCAGGATGTTTCAGGATGTTTCCGACCCCCATTCCAAATTCAACATCACCAGCTTTGCCTTCAAGTAAATCCTGCCAAGTTTGATGTGGGTTTGTATGAACATAGCTACACCCATCCCATAGTTTATCACCTATTCATTAGAGTTGCCACATCTTGGGTGTAAATCTACCATGTTTGGATAAACCAATATCGTGCTCTTGGTGATATATCCCATTGTATCCCACTATCCCCATATCTTGGCTGGTTTTGTACCCCGGAACTTCTTCGGTTGATCCCTATTTATATCTATAGCCGTTTACCATCTGCTAACAACCTTATTGCAGACAGATCCTCGTATTCCATCATTTGTTTATCGAAATCGCCATCTCAGTCATCCCCATTTTCAGATCAATCCCCATATATAACTTGACTGCTTCAAACACTATTTGTGGCAACATTACTTACTGGTGCTAAACGTAGGGAATGGGGTTTCATGACTTATACCCATTGATTTCATCATCCCAGCAACCCCCATTCCCTACTAATTAAGCACCAGTAAGATTAGAGGTGACTTTTCCTATTCAAGCCATATACCCTCCGGTAATCAAACATGGCAATTGGAAATCCCCTATAAATGGAGGTTTTAATGGGCAAATCAACTATAAATGGTTGATTTTCCATTGCCAGGTTTGATTGCCAGAGGGTAGTCTGCAGCATTTTCCACTTTTCCTGGGGAAATCCACCAGAAACCGTTGACCTCGGTGATGCTTCGGCTTTCGTTGGCCTTCGTCACCTCCAAGGTCCGCCTGTAGAAACTCAGAGGTATCTTGTATAAAGTTTAGACATAGACCACTTACCTATATCAATGGATTGTTTGATGGGACAATTTACAGGAAACCATGGATTTTCCCATCAAATTCTGGGGGGTTCCGGTTTCAATTTTCCCTTAAGCCAATCCAGTGACTATACATACAAATACACACATACTTACATGCATATGTATATGTACATATGAGTATATGGCGGTTTAACTTTCCATAATTGGGGATACTGTCTAATGGGGAGTTGATCTAAGTATCACTACGTAGGGATACAATGGGGAGATAGTTGGGAGACAGACAGATGGGATATAATCTGGCTTCACAAATGGGGACATAACGGGATATGACTAAATAATCATAATGGACATGAGTTTCTACACAATGAGCATACAATATCCCGACTTTATATATATACAGTATATATATATATGATCATCCTGAAGTAGATAGGGCATGATATGTTCGAACATAATCCAAAAATCAGCAAGGTTTTGTTCGAAAATCCCATATTATTTCTACTCCAAGATGACTATATTATATATATATATATTTACCTAGCACCTAGATACATACGTATACTATATATATATATACATACGTGCATATTCATGTAACCAGCCATAATGGCGCTATAATAGGGAGATGGTGGCATTCCTTGTATATAGTATATGTATGGGTATGTATACATACATACATACCATACCATACCATTGCAATACATTACATTACAGTACATGACATCACATTACATTACATTACATAACATAACATTGCATTGCATTGCATCACATTACATTGCATAATATATGAATATGATGTGCTGTGTGTGTGTGGGTTGGGGATTTACCATCAAAAATAACTTGAGTAGGGAAAAACTATATGCAGATAAGATACATGTGGGTGTGTCTGAGAATGCGGTACACCAACCGGCTATGGCCATTGCAATATAGAAATTGTGACAAACCATGCCATGGAATCGGGCTTCAACTTGTAAGCTTCCATTAAAGCAATAACCATCCACCAGTTTTACAGCTGTGCAATGCTGGCTATTTGGGCAGAGATTGGTCAAAAATTCAGACATAGGGCAGCAACATTTCGAGTCATTTCTACTACCCTCTGGTGATTGAATATAGCTATGGAACCTGGCCCATTTAGTTTAATGATTTACCTATTGAATTGGTGATTTTCCATAGCTATGTTAAACTAACGGAGTGTTTTTGAACCATCCCCTTGTTGGGGACCCAGTCTTTGCCCATACCCATGCTCACCCAAACCTGACAGTGTATATATGGGGGTTTCCTAAAATGTACCCAAAAATGGATGGTTTATAATGGAAAATCCGGATTTAAAATGGATGATTTGGGGGTACCCCTATTTTAGGAAACCTCCATATATATATATAATTATATATACACGATTATACACGTATGTACATCCCATAGCACCCAACAAAAAAATATAGAACATGTATTTCCCATAATTTCCAGGTTTCAAGCAGTGTTTTCTATCTTCTTTGGGGGTTGCCATAATGTCACAACCCCATGGTCTAGATCCTTTGCTCAAATTGACTCTCTACAGCAAGGGTTCTTACAGCAAGATATCCGACCTTCAAAGTCGACTTTCGTTTTCACCGGGGCAAATATCTTCTCTCTGTCTATCAATATTTTCTTCTGTTAGCATCCTACAAATTCAGCCAAAAAGCAGTGCAACCACACAATACTGGAATCGAGCCAGGCCTCTGAAACATGACCCGATCCTCCTCGAGCACTCGAGTGGCCCCTTCCTTTGTGGCGTAGCGCACAAATCCTGGGTGGGCTCTCGCGAAGCTTGGGCTGTTCTCCAAGAAGAATGGTGGATCATGAAATCTGTTAATTTGATTGGCTCCTTGGAATGTTGTAGGAACATGTGGTTTCACCTTGTTTCACCTTGGTTCACCCCAGAATTCGTTGATCTTCCTGTAAATGTTCCCTCATCCAATTCAGGAATCTTTGTGTTTGCCCTCAGGTCCAGATCTGACAACAGCGCCGTTACCCTCACTCAAACATGGCGTAATGGAAAATCCCCAATAGATAGATGCGTTTATAATCTGTAAACAATCATTTCAGCTGTGTTCCAAACCCTCTGTCATCCCTTTATTGATAGGGATTCCCCATAATGTTTGCTTTTATCATAATCTCCAACGAACCAGGCAGTGTTACAATCTCCTACTTATAGTATATGACTAATCGAGCAGGATTTGGGTATCATTATCTAGATTCCATGTTTTCGTACATATGATGGTCCTCCGGCCATGTTTGAATACCGAAAGGGTCATGCTTGCTGGGGGCTGGGCAAAGTGCCTCAACCGTGTTGGCATAGCTTGGCATGTCTTTAACAAGCTCAAACTGTCTCTATTCTGAGCAAATGATGGTGCTTCAGAAACCTCAATCTCAAGCCATTTTGGGGGGATTCCCCCGACAAAAGCATCATGTTTGGTCAGGGCGGTCATTGTAATTTGCCCTGTACACCAAAATATCCCAGTCAAATCGCAAGTCAGCTCACACATCCTGTACCTATGCCAGGCAATCCCATTTATGAAATATTCACATGCACGCTTCATTCTGGCTAATATTGACTACATAATCATGTGCGAACAATGGTTGATTCAAATCTGCAAAATTGCATGGCTCACTGCAAAAGAAGTTCGCACTTCTGCATTTTTCGGCGACTTTTTTGCTTCACCTTTTACAGGCCGATGGGCCACTCTGGCCAAGGCTCCCCAATTGCCCTGGTCCCGGTACACCAGCGCCACCAAACCCCATTGAGAGAAGAAATCACCGATCTCCTCCTCGTTGTCTCTGTCGCTGATGCCTATGCACGGGAGACCACTGTAATTAGTCTGATTTTGGGAGCCAGTTGTTTGCCTGTCCAGAAAAAAACAAGGATATATGTCCGGGAAATACCCAGCAACATTGCTTTCTGACACCATGTGTGCCTCAGTTTTGGTGTCTTCTAGGGGTTACACGAGTTTTGGACACTAAATGCGGACATCAGAAAGTCCTAGCTTGACAACAACTTGGCAATAAAGAATCCACCATTTCGACTACAGAGCCATCATCTTGCCACGACAGTAACTGGAGGGTAAGTGTTGGTTGAACCCGATATTTGTGGTAAGGGACTCACTTGCGCACTCAAAAGTGACTCATCTGCACACACAGGATTTTATACCGTTTCTTATCATGTTTGACTCATCTGTGCACACAACTTGGACTCATCTATACACACAGGGGTGGGGTTGGGTTGGGGTTGGGGTGGGGTACCAATAACATTCATGTTCACTTGCACACACAGGCACTGCAGCCTGATCATGTAGGATTGGGGTTGGGGTGGGGTTGGGGCGGGGTGCCAATGCAAGGACGAATAGGAGACCCGCGCGCACAGACGAGTTGATTCTCGCGTGTACAGGTGAGGCCCGAACGGAGATGTGTTGGTAAAATCATTTAAGATCCGATTTTCTTGTTGGATTGTTGGCAACTGGTTCGTCGATACAGAATCCAATTAAAATCCAGTGAATATCAAATTAGCAGAATTCAAATTCCAGGATGTCCTTCCATAAATATCATGAAAAGTCCAAAATGTCCAAGTACTTAAATAGCATGAAAAGTGCAAACTGTCCAAGTAAATAGCATGAAAAATCCCAGAGTTCCAAGTAAAAATATGTTTCAAAAATCTTTCCCACTTTCAAACAGTTCTTACCCACCTTTATGGACCAAAAAACATCTGAGTTCCCCAGCCATTCACCATGACCTTGCACGGATCGCCGGACCTCATGGCGTCTCGCGCGCGGCCGGTTGGCCCGGAAATGCAGGGGAGTTAGGTAACTGATAGTAAGAAGATAGTGGGATAATCATGGGATAATCATTGTAATCATGGGATATGATGGGATATCATGATGGGAGAATGATGGGATATAAAGATGGAAACTGATGGAATAGTGTGGGAATAATAAGGGTATATGATAGGGATATAGTAGAATATGATTCTGGGTTGCTCCAGAAGTGGGGTATGTATGTACCTTCAAATTTTGCCATTGCAGTGGGAGACGTCATGATAGAGCACTGCATCTTGGTCCTTTGTCGCAGAACACGGGTCAAATTTGAGAACCTAAGCCACACTTGCTGGTCATCTTGAGTACTATGTACAAATTCATATCCGTACATATGCGTATAAATAAATATGTATACTTATGTACTTCTTTGTGCTCTATATATATATACATATGTATATAGTATATATACATATATACTTATTCAATGTGTTTAATGTTTATTTACAACCAAAAAAAAACATTTGGGCCAATGCCATGTATAGAGACCCACCCCAACCCTTTGGGGCTTGGTATGGGTCCACCAGGCCCTTCATGACCCCAGAAAAAGGGTCATCTTGACGCCAAGCAGCCCCGAGTCTTTGTAGTTTTCCTCAGTTGTACAGGACAAAGGCAGACAGGCTTGTGGATAACCAGCAATAATGGGGATATAGTGGAAATGATACTACTATATCAGAAACTATGACCTTAGGGATATAATGGAGATGTAATGGGGATCTAAAGGGGGTATAATGGTATAATGGGGATATCAACAACTATAATGGGGATGCAAGGGAGGGAACAGAATGAAAGTGGAAGATGCAGGGCCTTAACGTGGACGCTGCTTGGGAGGGGGACAAGTGAGGGTGCTGGGGCAAGGGCCACAAGTGTTTGAGTGGAGGTGGGTCAAAGGGTATGCATGGTTAAGAGCCAGGGAATGTGCACACACCACTTACCACACCTCAATCATGGTGCAAAAGCATCCGCTGATTGTGAGTAGGGTATCTTTGAAAATCAATTGTGAGACGGTATCTTTGGAAATCAACCCGTTCACCCAGCAAACCAGCTACTGGATCAAAACAATTCACCTCCAGAATCAGCCAAATGTACCCATGTCCAGCCCCATAGCTCTTTTGTTTTGACCCATCCGGCGATTTCGAGGCTGTCCAGCACCAAAGAAAAAGATATAAAAGGATGCAACAGCGTCGTGCTTATATAGCACATTACAAGATATCCAACCTACCAAATCATACCCTGAAGATCTGATTTTGAGGCATGTCCTTTTCACCTTACATCATTGCAAAGAGAAACGTCGTTCATTCATGTGTTTTCAAAATTGTACCCCGAAAATCCATCATCGGATGTGTTTACTTTAATATAGTGTATATCTCAGTCCCACTTCTGGACCTGTATCCCATCCAGTGAAGACAAGTGACACCTCTAAAATACTCTAAAAGTCTCAAGTCGCCAAGCAACCCAACCCTTCTTGGCTGCGAAACTCATGGCCAGCGGTCTGCTTGCTCCAGGGAAATTCTGGGAATCCTCGGCATAACTTCAGACCAGGTGGGATGTCCAGTGGCTAAAAAGTTTCACGCCGGCTCGACCCCATGGCCCTCTCTCGAAAGCAGCTTCATGCACCCTCCAAATGATATCCATTTTGAAAAAAAAATGCTAGCGTACATCATCAAATATCTCGGAATTGAGTTTTCCCTTTACACTAAAATGAGTGTTTTAGAATGGCCTAAGGTAGACCTCTCCAAAACTTTAGCCGTACCACCCTTGAAATCTCAATGGCACGAGGGTTCCAGCAGCCAAATCCCAGGGTCTTGACCTAGGCATCCTGGCAAAAACATGATCGTTCACTATCACTATCGCTCAAAATGTATGACCTAGGACACCACTGATCTTTATCATTCTCAAAAAAAATACGATAAAATTTGCAACCCCATTATGGGTTCAGCATAAAAAACTGGTTTAATTTATCAAACGACCATCCTCATCATTATCATCAATCGTTAAATCCCTATCTTTGATATTCTCTGCTCACTAAATCCACACTATTCACCATGTTTGATGGTCAAATCACCATTTTTCATGGTCTAAATCTCCCATGAAACAAGCCTCAAAGCCTCCTTGAAGCTGGGCCCAGCGTCCACCACTGCGCAGTCCGCATCCGCCGCGAAGCGAAAGGTCACCTCGAGAGAACTGGGATAAAGCCGTATGAAGTATGCAGCTTGAGGCTACATGTTATGTGTATGTCTATCTATATAGATATATACGTGCATATATATATATGTATAATATATATATATGTATGCGCAGCCCCCCTGCTGCCCCAGCCCATCAACATTCTTTGTATGATTTTGTATGTAGATATATCATACAACTACATCATAAGGGATCAAATCCCCCACCCCCTCTGAACAAATATGCTGAATGGCTTACTAAGCTCCACTTCTCTCCATAAGGGATCAAATCCCCCACCCCCTCTGAACAAATATGTTGAATGGTTTGTTAAAATCCACTTATCTTCATAAGGGATCAAATCCCCCACCCCCTCTGAACAAATATGTTGAATGGTTCGTTTACTTCCACTTATCTTCATAAGGGATCAAATCCCCCCGCCCCCTCTGACCAAATATGCTGAATGGTTTATAAACTTCCACTTGATGATGATGATGATGATGATGATGATGATGATGATGATGATGACGATGACGCCACCGTCATTGCGGGACGGGGGCAAGAGGCCAGGGTTTGCCGTATAGAGATATATACGTATATGTATACATATGTACACATGATATGCGTGTGTGTGTGTGTGTGTACATGTTGTCTATGTATAGTGTACATGATGACATGAGTTTTTTTTTTCAAACCAACGACAGTACTGATGACGTATACCGTATTCCTTGCGGACTCCAGCTGGCTTCGTTAAAGAACACCACCCAGTGACTAGGTCGGAGATTGAAGCTAGAAAAACATGTCATCATTGGATTGGTTTAAGCGAACATCTACAGGAAACCATGGTTTTTCCTGAAATATGGAGGTTTCCTGTAAAATTTCCCTTAAACCAATCCAAGGATGTGAACAACCAAAATGGTGATTTCATATATATATATATATGTTGTATTCTACGGCTAAGGCTGTGGTCGCTGCCTTGGTTGCAGGAGTTGAACCTGTCACACTGCTGGCGATATATCCCATTGCATCATACGTGTATGTGTATATATACATCATATATATATATATAAAAACAATATACATGTACCAAGTATACAATATCATGTTACCATACGACCATATGTAACCATTAGATATATGATATATGTTTTTTCATGTAATATAGATACTATATTGAATGTATTAGACCACTTAGCCAAGGTAAGTGCCGGGTTGCAAATGCATAGGGAGCTTTCTTCACTTCGCCCTCCTTCGGTGGGCAGACTGTGACATTCTCCACATGGCCATACCTCGGCTCCAATTCCATGACGCCATGACATGACTGGAGTCTCTGTGGAATGCATTTGCTGTAATGTACGTTAAACTCCCATTCAAACATTCGTGATTTGTATGGATTTGTAGGGATTTTTAAGGATCTATAAAATTTATGAAGATTTTTATACAGTGATTTATGGGAATTTAGTGATTTATTAATGGTGAATTATAGTGATTTATAGGGATTTATGCGGATTTATGATAATATAGTGAGGATATACTGAGCATACAATGAGGATGTAACGGAATTGTAATTGTATAACCATGTATAACCCACAAATGCGGATTCTGGAAGAATTGTATATAGAAATTCCCCAACCTGAAATAAGGTATTTCGGGATAGTTACCCCTGACATTGCATTCACCATCATTTCAGTGACTTCGCGACTTGAGGTGCTTGTAATTCATCAAGATGTATGCACTTGTATGCTGTCTACATCAGTACTTTTCGACCAAAGTGAACTAGCCCAAGACAAAATTAACAGCAGGCATATGGAAATTAAATTTGTTGTGTTGGAGCGATACCCATCTTTGACACAGCACAGTCACCCAAGGATGATTGTCAATAAAAAACACTTACATTTCGAGGACCTCCGATAGTCTAACCTGGGAGAAAATGGCAAATTGTTTGGTGTAGCATTCTCATCGAACAATTGCAATTGGCAATTGTCCATTGCCAGCTTAGATTGCCAGATGGTAAACGAAACATCGGCATGACAGAAGATCTGGCCGAATTACAATTCATGATTCACCAACGTGAAATAAGAGCCTCACCTTTTCATGGGAGGATTCCCTCAATTTTGGAGGGCTTCCAAATATATACATAATAATTAACATGATATAACATCTTCATTGAACAAAATGAGGCATTTGAGGAGGATTCCCCCGATCCACTTCCCATAAATCTGGTGACATCGCCCAGTGAGGTCAATATACTTGGCTTTCAGTTCTCGATGCCATTTCTAAATTGATGAAAGTTGAATGACACGGTTTTTCCAGTAGAGCAGCCGTGGGTATTGTCAGGCTCCGACGAATCGTGTACATCACAAAATCAACAACAACAACTCATTGAGGTTTCAAGAGTCTTCATTCTTTTTGGCGCGGGTCCGTTCGGCTCGGGATGCGAGAAGATTAAGGAACTAAAGCAAGAAAACATCAGAAAACATCTGACAACACTGAAAACATCAGAAAACATCAGTCTAGTCTCACTATTGAAGCTGGAGATGTTTGTACCATTCTCCTGGAGTTGTGGGGGTTGGGTCCAGTCATTTCACCATACCCTGTGCCCCTCAGATCACCAAGGCACTTCGAAAAGTGTTGACCAACAGCATGCCTTGCTGGCAGAGCGAATGAGCGTTCTATGAGAACACCTTTTTTTTTCAGCACCTTGTGGTTCTTTGTGGGTGAGAGGACTTGAATGTTGAATCTAAGTATGTGCGACACAGATCGACATAGTTTATGTGGTGACTCACGATGTAGCTGTTTGAACATGTGCACACAAAGATGGACATTGATTGAGATCGATTATTACCTATACCTATTGAATTATAGTTGCGAGTTTTGTTGTTGATTCGCTCCGTTTAGTAAGCTTACATGAGATACAATTTGGATTGAGAAGCAAAAATGCAGTACATCGCCAAGACAGCAAATTCTCAACTTCCCAGTTGATTCGTCGATGGGATCTGTCCGACCAATTCTTCAGAAGTGAGCCCCATTTCGTGAGAAATGTCCCACCTAGAAGTAGGCAAGGTATACCCCAGTCTGTTGGAAAAGATGGCCAACTGGGATGCTCATTACGACAGGCCCTATAAATCTACATGGATTGTCCATGATTATATTATATATATATATATATGATCTTTGTCCAGAACTGCACAGAAATGCAGTATACCTCAAAAAAAATCCAACCTTAAATCATCTTGAATCCAACATTGATAAATGAACCCAGCTTTGCCAGGGAGAGGCTAGAAGCTGGGCATCCCGACTCGGGCGTCCGCTCCGGCAAGCCACCGACAAAGACCTTCAGGCCATTACGCACTGCCTGCAGCAGCTGTCATGGTGACCAACGGACCAACGTAGGAGAACAGGCAAAATCCAAGGGGCCGGACATCTCCCTGAGATTTCTGGTGATCACTTCGTTGGAGATTTCCAGAATTTGATGTTCTGCTTAAAAAAAAAAAAGGTCCGAAATGCCGTGGTGCCAATCTGTGAATCAAGGCGCTTCAGTTTCCTCTCGGACTCAGTGTTGATTCGTTCATGTAAATGCTGTTCATGTTCAAAGTCAAAAGTTTACTTTGCACGATTTAGCAACGATGTATTGTAGGGTTTACGAGACTATATGACATACGGTGGATGGAAGAAATCTTGCACCAGTTGATAGGTGGTTTATCCATGTTTATCCCATTATTTATAGGGTTTCAACCATCCTTTTGGTGGTGCAGGATTTCTTCCATCCACAGTTCTGCTCTACCCCTGATTTTTCGCTTGGTCTACGCCTCATCATCCTGAGGCTTTCCCATGCGCGGGGCGCCCCGCGCGCTAAACTAACCGCCCCGAGCTGCTCCCTTCAGAGCCATAGAGTTCAGGATGTCACCGAGCAGACGTGAGTAGTCTTATCCCATAACCATAATATGGGGGTTTCCTAAAATGTGGGTACCCAAAAATGGATGGTTTATAATGGAAAATCCTACTAAAATGGATGATATGGGGGTACCCCTATTTTAGGAAACCTCCATATCAACCAAAGAAACACCAGAGAAACGCAAGCTTCCTTGAGAAAACCAAGTTTCAGAGTTGGGCATTCATTCTCAGTTGCCTTGGCTACCTTTAGCTGCTTTCATACCAACACTGTAGCAGCGAGAAATGATATATTGGTCAACCAGGTGAACATGGCCCACTCCCAAATTCAGTAGATTGCCATTCAAATTGAGTAGATTACCATCCAAATCGAGTAGATTACCATCCAAATCGAGTAGATTAGCATCCAAATCGAGTAGATTAGCATCCAAATCGAGTAGATTAGCATCCAAATCGAGTAGATTACCATCCAAATCGAGTAGATTAGCATCCAAATCCAGTAGATTACCTTCCAAATCGAGTAGATTACCATCCAAATCGAGTAGATTACCATCCAAATCGAGTAGATTAGCATCCAAATCGAGTAGATTAGCATCCAAATCGAGTAGATTACCATCCAAATCGAGTAGATTACCATCCAAATCGAGTAGATTACCATCCAAATCGAGTAGATTACCATCCAAATCCAGTAGATTAGCATCCAAATCGAGTAGATTACCATCCAAATCCAGTAGATTACCATCCAAATCGAGTAGATTACCATCCAAATCGAGTAGATTAGCATCCAAATTGAGTAGATTACCATCCAAATCGAGTAGATTAGCATCTGCCTTTTCTGTGGACCAATTTTTTGACCCACACCGGACCTGTGGAATGATCTGAACCTGACCCACTGCACAGGTGAGGATCACCTCGCAGCTGGACTCAGAATAGATCCCCTTTTGGCAGCTTCCAACAGCTTTCCAACGTTGAGGGGTTTGTTTTTTTTGTGTCTCCAATTCTTGGGTTCTAAGTTCTAAGTTATGATTAGTTATTAGTTATGATATTCCCCACTTCATCCAACAAATCAAACACAGTGATGGGCCGGGATGCAAGTAGCGTACTCTCTTGTACAGCTTAAAATGTAACATGGCCATAGAAAATTCCCAGGTTGTATGTTTATTTACCAGTATAAAATGAGAATATCCCCAAATGTTTGAGCACCCAGGTATACAATTCTTGTTCCTGAAACGGTTGTGAATGCCTGCTGGAACTTTGATCTACTCAAAACAGTGCTGGGTGACTTCGCTCTGCAGAATGGGAAACAGTGCTGGGGTGGGAGAAGTTCGATCTGCAGATTGCGCTAGCTGCAAATGTGAGCTTTGCTCAGTCAACTCGCTTTGATTTTTCAATGATATCAGTATACCATATGTACTTATATATATATATGCAACACCGTATAATATATATATATATATATATCATATATATATATATGTATAATATATATATATATCATATATATATATCTATCATATATATATATCATATATATATCATATATATATCATATATATATATCATATATATATATCGTATATATATATATATATCATATATATTATATATCATATATATACATATATCATATATATATATCATATATATATATCATATATATATATATATATCATATATATATATATCATATATATATATCATATATATATCATATATATATATATCATATATATATATACACCATATATATATATTGTAATATCATGTAATATCCTTACATCAACATCATACCACCCGGAGATCCCGAGCTCAGTACCCACAAGAGACCATGGCCGGCCATGCGATTGGTTAGCTACTGCTTGAAGGGGCCCACACCTGAATATCCAAACCTTGGGTGGTAAAGCCAATTTTTTCTTCTGGGCCTGTCCAATTTGTAGATATGTGTGCACTCTTGGTGGTGATTCATGAGTTCCATCTTCGCACATGCTGTCCCGTGCTGGGCCCATGCTGGGGCTTGGGAGGCCGGGGCCATCTCGGGTCGACTTGAGGACTTTAGTTTTCTATAAGATACATCTGAAAACAGGGCCCATCCATCAAGAAGGGGTCCACTTGCGATGCTGAAAACCCATGGTTTGAGGGGTTCCCAATTGGGAGGTGACTCTCGAGCCACAAGCTGCAGCAGGTTCAGCCACCCATCCCAAACAGTGAACACATCATCCCGCCAAATGCTCCCACGAACATCGCGTTTGCAAATGCGTGTTCTTCAAATGGCTTCCCATCCTATGTGTCTGTGCCAAGAGATTTGGTTGAGGTGAAATTTTTGGTGTTCCCCGGCAGCCTGTGATCAATCTGCTCAGAAAAGTCCCTTGTTTTGCTACCATATTTGGTGGACTAAACATCCACACCTACCGGGTACGTATTTTGAGGGGACAAAATAAATAACGTCAATCCTGAAGAAAAGATATCCCCCTGGGCTGTCTACTTGGGGTAGCATTCAAGTAATGATTGATTGCTATTTGGGGAGCCAAATCTCCCCAATTCCTCAACCAGGGTTTGGTCTCATGAAATTTGCCGTAGACCTGGATTGGAGGCACGTTTGGTTTCAGGTCTCAAGAGCCAAGCCTTGTGGTGTCTTTCCTCCTCAAAAATATCAATCAGACTCTGCGGACTTTTGGTCTTTGGGGATCATCATCCCAAATTAAATATGGGAAAAACGAATCAAAGCACCAGCCAGGTTGGTATAGAAATGCTATTCCCTTGGGTCCCTCAGAGACGGAGCTGCACACAGCCTGTTTCTCCAAAAATGCGACACTCCCCTCACACGGCGGGGACGTCACTGCGCCCAATGTGACTGACAGGCCACGCTTCCTTTTCAAAGGAAGCTAGAAGCAGTTCACTTTTGATGGCATCGGACTCATTTTATGAAAAATGATTAGGATAGGGTTTCCTCTACTTGGGCTCAGGTCAGACTTTGTTGTCATGATTTTGTGAATGTGAGGTATACCATTCAGCCCCTTGAAACGGCTCAAACAAATGAGCACTCAGCATGTCCTACAGCTGAAAAATCTCCTGCAAGCCATCTAAAGTAACCACCTGGGCGAGCTCTTCAGCTCATCGCGAGCCATAACCTTTGAAGCCTCGCGGGTCCGCGCTTTTGTTGCTGGGGAAACTGCCCAGAAAAGGGAGACCAGTGTAACTCGAAGTGGGGTACCAGGTTCATTTTGGACCATGGTTGGCCATGGGAAAGTCTCAACAGATCCAGACGGTTTCACGTCAAGACGAAGCCTTCACTTCCATGGTCAACAGTCGAAAGGAAATACAAGAACTTTGAACTATGAATGAGTTTTAAATGGTTTTAGGAAAAAAACCTTTACAGGAAAAGCATGAAATTGTGGTGGTAGAAACATGTAAAGCCATGGATTGTTGTGAAATGTCCCTTCAATCAATCCATTGTTCAGTCTTCGGAAGGACCCTATGGTGTTTGAAGCTGCATTGAGGGGGTTTATGACCGGGCTGTGACCGCGCCCCTATCGAAGGAACCGAAAGGTCTTGGATTATGTTTTGACAGTCGGAGCAGACACGGAACATACCCAACTTTCAGGATACAGATTGGGGGGTCCTAAAATATGGCTACCCCAAACCATTGGTTTTCCCAGAACCAATTTTATGGATGATTTGAGGGTACCCCCATGACTTCGGAAACCCCAAGATCTAAAATGATCTAAATGAAAAATTAGGCACTCAAGCATTGCCGGTCTGTGGCTTCAACATGCTTCAACCCATCTGGAAATAGAAATGGATGGTTGGATCTTCCGGGATGAGAACCCCCCATGGCCTGCTTGGTAGACGCCCTTCTGCTGGTATCCACGACCAGCACCCTTGTAGTTTTGGCCCTGCACCGGGTGGGGGCATGCCCTAAAAATAGTAAAACTTCAGTGGCCCCCCATGCTCTCCCAGAATGTTGAATATCTGAGTCATCTTTTAAGACTGATACAGTATGTTACAGTTTAACCTTGTTCAAATGTACTCCATGTATCAGAGAACCAACAACAGTGAGGTTTGACACGCTTCCTTTGGGATTGTGGGACCGCCCAATGCAGAGGTGCGTTCACCGAATCCCACGCCCTGTGCTCCCACGACACGTTGCCTTGTAGCTTGTTTGGCCCTTGTACCCTGTCTGGCCCTTGTAGCCCTCGCCAGGATGGGACTGGTTGTCTCTCCACTACGTTCAAAACTAACACGGCTGTTTTGCATATGATGTGATCCACATTCAAGAGTATTCAAGAGTTGTGAGAAATTCAATCTCATTGCTGACGTCATCTTTCTTACGATCTCACCCATTCTGAGACATACCTATCTGCTTCACTGCTGGTGTCTGGCGATCCGCCCACCATGTGCGACAACTTGGCGGACCTTACAGCTGTTTTTCACAAAAATATACAAACATAGATACTTCAACAAGCATTAAAAAGGATTAAAAAGGATCATTTGGCCCCTTGGAGGCCACTGTCTTCTTACCTCATTTGACCCAGTCATGGGCCCTGCAAATTCTGACCGTGAATTTCGTTTGTCCAAATACCCAATATGGGGGCACTGCCTTTCACCCAAATTTCCAGAAGATATATCAATCAGAAAATGATGATTTTTCGCAATCTATAGTATACCCTAGTTCAATTTCACTCAATTTCTATGAATTCATGGGGAAGATGAGGTGTTCCACGGTTCAACCCTTGGATCCTTATGCTGGTCCGGACGGATCTCATCGGGCCGGGCAAAGCGCAAGCGGGCGCTCCTGGGCATCCGGGCATGGGGATAGGTCAACAAAGAGGAGGTGACATGTGTATGTGTAACATGTTTTATATGTATATATAAGTAATTATATGACATTATTAATATATGTATATCATCATTGGGGGGGTTGGATTGTTTCCAGTCAACCACTTTTTTCCCGTCAAACAATAGCGGGTTCGTCTTTCGTATTGCCAAAACAAAACAACTTAACCAAATTCTCGGAATAGGAATCCCCTTAAGAAGGGAATCATCACCAGGACACCCCAGGAATACAAACCACAAAGCCAAACCACCAGCTGACCAAACAATTAAGGAGCCTAGAATGGCTGATAATTTACAAATGGTCGAAAGTCCAGGTAAATAACAAATCGTTTTGGGTGGTTGCAAGTTTCTGGAAAAAAAAAGGTACGAGAAACAACACTTCAGTGGCTTAGTCAAACTAACGAACCTTGGAGAATCAGGCCCACAGGCCCACCAATCCCCATGATTTAGGGGTGGGGTGTGGTATACCAGGTCCCCCCGACTCATCGCCCTGTTCTAGCTTCTGCATGCGCTCCCTGCGCGCCACCTGGAATCGGAAAAGATGATCCACCAAAACGTCGGAAAACATGGGAAAAACACTGGAAGCATATGAGAGAAACATGGGACAGGCCTAGCCTCGAAAGTCCAAATACTGATGTTGGGCGTCTCATCCGACTTGAGATGTCAACTGTGGGACCCTTTGAGAAGTGTCAATTCCAGCATGAACCATTTGACGGGTCACGTTTGCTTGTTCGGCGTCAAAACCCTTCCTGCTTGGGTTTTCTCATTGTAATAACCTGGTCCCCTAGAATACGGATAACGATTCTCAAACTCTGAAAACGCTTCTTAACTTGGTAAACGCTGTCTTCATATATCTTAAAAATGGGTTCCCCAAATCCCAAAGAATGACCGTCAACATCCAAGACCAATTACCCTCAAAGTCCAAAACCCGGCCATCCTTTCAAACTCACCAACAGAGGCCCCCAATCTAAAAAAAAATGCATCATTCTCAAGACATGTTGTCAAGACAGGTTCTGAAAAAACCATCGACCCCTACAGCTGGCTCCATGTTCAGGCCCAAACCTAGGATCTAAATCTTTGGGTCTTCTCTATTTTCAGATATTTTCAGTATTGAAAAATGCCGATTTCCCCCATGGATCCAGTGCAGGGTACCTCAGTGAGTTTCACAAAGATGTCAAAGTTCTCGACATCCTCCTTCAGCATCGCCTTTCATAGGCACTTTGCAAAGTTTCAACCAGTCGATGAAGTTTCTTCCACCATTTTCTACTGAACGGTTTCCAACTTTTCCAGCAAGATACACATAGGTCACATAGGTCGAACATGATAAAACACCAAGAAATGATGCCGGCTGGCTTGGTTTTTTGAACTGATCCCCCGGAAGGCATTTATGGAATTTGCTCGGAAAATCAGGTTACAGCATGAATCATCTACCTTCCGAAATGAACCCAGTCGGGAAAGGATTCACCCTGCAAAAATGGATGGTAAGCCGACCATCCAAACTTCTCCGCTTGATAGATATTATTTCAAAAAAAAACAACTATTGGTTGCATTTACCATTTCTGAAGGGTAAATCCACATCTTCTATGGGTAAATCCGCATTTTCTGTGCTTAGATCCTCATCATTCAGGGCTTCTTCGACTCCTCAATCACCCAGTCATGCTAATGTCAGCTGACCTGAAGCACCGACGTCTCTGGATTGACCTGCACCGTGTCCTCACAGGTAGCAGTGGGGAAACTATATGGCTTTGTCTGCAAATGGTGTATACCCAGTCATTTAGGCCATTTGATCGGGAAAATCATGAAAATCCAAACCATTGAATGTGTTTTAAAAAAATCGGACAAACCCATAGAGGATCATACCTATGCAAGACCTGGAAAATCCAAGATCTTTCCTTGGTCTTTGCCTTGCTCTTTTCCAAGGTCTTTGTTCTTTGATGGGTTGGCCTCAGGCTGTTCTGATTGGTGCAGTCTTCTTGTGGATACCCGAAGATATGGCCATTTTACAAACATGTTATATTTAAAAAATGTAAAATCTGGATAAATCATAGGATTTAGAGGTGAAG
>BGPT01001412.1:10632-30511 GCA_003297045.1 Symbiodinium sp. clade C Y103 | reverse complement strand
GTTCTTCTTGTTCTTCTTGTTCTTCTTGTTCTTCTTGTTCTTCTTGTTCTTCTTGTTCTTCTTGTTCTTCTTGTTCTTGTTCTTCTTGTTCTTCTTGTTATTCTTGTTCTTCTTGTTCTTCTTGTTCTTCTTGTTCTTCTTGTTCTACTTGTTCTTCTTGTTCTTCTTGCTATTGTTTTTCGTGTTTTTATTGTTCTTCTTGTTCTTCTTGTTCTTCTTGTTCTTCTTGTTCTTGTTCTTGTTTTGTGTTTGTTGTTGTTCTTGTTGTTGTTTTTGTTGTCGTTGTTTTTGTTTTTCTTGTTGTCTTTGTTGTTCTTGTTGTTGTGGTTGCTGGTGCTGCTGGTTTGCAAAGTAAAATGTGTTTCGAATGTTGCTTTTTCAAATGTATTAATAAATGTATTTGAATGTGCGCAAGCTTTGGTTTGAATGAAAAAAAGGGAAGGGGGGATTGGGGGAGGGCGCAGTACCTCTTCCCAAAGCAGAATGATAACCTATTCTCACATGTCATGCTGTGGACATGCACCTTGTGAACATGTAGGATGTAACGTCGGGCACAACCGTGTTGCATGCAAGCTTGGCTTTGAAATTAAAAGAAGCGGGAGGGGGATCGGGGGAGGGCGCAGCGCCTCCCCCAAAGCAGCATGACAAGACCTATTCTCACATGTAATGCTGTAGGTCGAATCTGGCAGTCAAAAGTGTTTCTTTTGCAAAACATGCACCTTTTGAACATATAGAATGTAGGTTGAAGAACCACAGTGGTGGGCGCTATTCTCACATGTATTGCTGTGGACATGCACCTTGTGAACATGTAGGATGTAGGTTGGAAACTAATGAGGAAAGGTCAAGTAGAAGGAGAAAAAATGAGATACAACAGAATACAACTATAGGGAGCAAGAACTGTAGTAAGACAAGCTGAAAAGCAAGACAGTTAGAAAGGCCGAAAAGCAGCCGAGCCATTGACAAAGAAGGTCATAAAATAGTCAGCAAAACAAGCAGAGCAAAAACAAGGTGAAGAAAAACAGAAAACAAGGGAAATACACAAATCAACCAAAAAACAACAGGGAAACGCAGAAGAAAACAAGCAAGAAACAAGAACGAAGAAAAGCAGACATGAAAGAACACAAACATACATAAAACACAAAACGGAGAAGCATCAACAAACATTTCAGCAGGGGAGCAGGCAAGCCAAAAGGAAAGAAAGACATGAAAAAGAAACAGAAGAAAAGCCAACACACCAGTAGCAGAACAGGGAAGCACAGAAAGCAGAGAAGCGAAAACCCACAAAAGCAGAAGCAACAAAAGCAGCAAAGCAGAGAAGCAAAAGAAATGAGAGTAGAGAACGAAAAAAAGGATAAGCAAGAAAGCAAATGAAGCAGAAAAACAGAAAAGCAGAGAAGCAAAAAGCAGAGAAGCAAAAGAGTAGAGAAGCAGAAAAGCAGAGAAGCAGAAAAGCAGAGAAGCAGAAAAGCAGAGAAGCAAAAGAGAACAGGAGCAGAGAAGCAAAAAGCAGAAAAGCAGAGAAGCAAAAAAGCAGAGAAGCAAAAGAGAAGAGAAGCAGAGAAGCAAAAAGCAGAAAAGCAGGGAAGCAGAAAAATTATATAATACGAAAAACAATACCCAAAGCAGAAAACAATGGAAGGTACGACATACAGGGCGAAAAAAAATCCCCAAACCACCCCGAAAACAAATCCCCAAACAAATCCCTTCCCTTTGAAAAATGAGGTGCCCGGAAATCTCATGGATGATCATCATTTTCCCTTTGGAGAATTCCCAGATGTTTGAAGAAAGCCAAATCATATTGCTGGCGACATCCCATAACATGGACATGCTCCCATAGCTCCTTTGCTCACCACCGGATACTAATTTGCCACGGGTAAATGGTTTGTAAACATAGTATAAGCCACTTGCCTATGGATCATGCGGAACATCCACTGTTTTTCATGGGTTGTAGCTTACAAACATCGTCTAAGTACTGGTACTAAACTCAGCCCCCAACCCTTCACATCTCGCACAACCACCGCGCCTTCTGCTTGAAGCACACTGCCTTCTCTTCATCCGTCAACGTCACAACTGGCCTGGAGGTGATGTTCGACTTTTATGGGAGTAGAATATATGGAGGTGTATATATATATATATTATATTATATAATATATATATATAAGGTGTACAAATATACAAGTAGTATATAATATGTATATAGGAGTAGAGTACATGTCCTTCATAATGTCGCCATATACAATCTAAATGATTCTTGGAGGTGTATATGGATTATATGGAGACATATATCCACTATGCATCAATGTATATTCTGTATAATTTACTTGTGGGGTTACAACGACGGGCATATTTGAATAAGAGTATGATATAACTACTGTTGTATATACATATAACAATGGGATACTATGGGGTAAACCTTCTGGGGCATAGTCTGGGGGATGGATGCTACCCTATCTGATACGCCAAGTCATAGTCATGTGAACATGGGGAAAACATGATAAAGCCAGGGAAAATGGCTGAGCCATCCCAAAACTATGTTCAAATCACTGTATATATTTCCATCCCATTTGTCGGTTGGACATTTTCTGAAATTAAAACCACCAACCAGCTAGGGCCGCTAGGTCTTAGGTGTTGAGGGACCGGAAGCTCCCGGTTTTGCCCCAAGTCACAGGCCCCGCCACTTCAGGGAAAACACAACGCGAAAACGCCCCGCACACGCAACGAACCAATGCATCACTTGAAAACGGTTCCTACTGGGGCTATCTTGTTGCAATCCCAACTCCTGGGGACACCCAACTTGCCTTGGCTCCTCAACCTCCTCCACCTGCCAAGGCGGACCCAACATGGAGAGAACCTGCTCCATGCGTTTCACCTTCTACAAAGTTTGGGGGTGTTGTAAAAGGATGTGGTTGGGCATTCGGCTTTTGCAAACGTTGTCTGTGTAGCCTAGCTATAGATGATAGACCTCCTCCACCAGTTGGGATGTTGGTGAAACTCAAACCCCGTCAACTGGGCTCACTTTTTTCAAATCATCAAATGTTCGAGTCCGACTGAGTGGCCTGTGTGGTGCTAGAAACCAATTGTTTCTTGTTAGTGGGGGCTACTCTGTTCTGTAACTGAGGTTTTGAGTCGGAATTGGATGCGATTGGGGTGATTTTCAACACTCAACATGTGCCTTGTGATACCTCAGATGTGAGTATGTGTCAAGACATGTCAAAACCGGTTTCAAACATATCATGCTTGGATATATGAATATCAGTAACTACCAGCTTTGGCAGTTGGGTTTTCAACCAGGGCAACAGGTTTTTTGAGACTCAACTCATATCCATTTCTCAAGTCAAAATTAATGACTCTCATGTGGTTGGGAAATTCCTCGCGACTGGTCCTAATAGCTCATTGGCTCCCCACTTAAGAGGAAATATAGATACCCCCCAGTTCCTTGGCTCCCTCTTAACCACTGGATTGACCAGCCTTTTGCGGGGTGGGTACCTGAATGACTTGAGCCATGTCAAAAAGTCCCATTTTAGCTGGTGAAACCTCCACGTTTCATGGTTAAACATGCTTGAACCAGGTTGAACCATCACTTTTGCTGGTGAAACGGCAATGTTTAAGAATTTCTGCTGGTTTAGCCTCCTTTTTGTGATGGTTGACCCATGTTGAACCTCCATTGTTGCTGGTAAAACCCAGGTTTGTTGCTGGGCCTTCTTCTCTTGCGAAGCCTGGGCTGCGAAAGGTGACCCTGACGATGCTGTTTCGTGATGTTGCAATATATATAGACACACATGAATGTCAAATTACGGTATTCCGTCTATCTATTTATCTATCTATCATTCCATCTATCTAGCTTTCTATTTATCGATCTATCTGTCTATCTATTTATGTTTATTTCTGTCAATCCATTTATCAATCTATCTGTATTTCTCTCTATCTATCTATATATTTATTTACCTATCCATCTATTTATCTATGTATGTTTCTTTCTATCAATCTATTTATCTATCTATCTGTATTTATCTCTATCTATCTATCTATCTATCTATTTATTCATCTATCTATTTATCTATCTATCTATCTATCTATCTATCTATCTATCTATCTATCTCATCTATTTATGTTTCTTTCTATCAATCTATCTATCAATCTATCTATCTATCTACCTATCTATCTTTCTATCTATCTATCTTTGTATCTATCTATCTATCTATCTATCTATCTATCTATCTTTGTATCTATCTATCTATCTATCTATCTATCTATCTATCTATCTATCTATCTATCTATCTATCTATCTATCTATCTATCTATCTAATCCAACCTTGTTAAATCTCACCTCGTCTAATCTATGTATCTAGTCAAATACATCAGTTCAGTTCTCTTTAATTAAAACATTGTGCAAATGCAGTTGTTCAATTCTTATGTTACACATTCATATCTATATACTAGCATCGAGAGCTTTGTCTTGTTCTACTGTTGGGGGTGCGGTTACACTCTTCTCGAGGCAGCGAAACTGCAGGGATCCAGGCCTTCTTCATGGGGACTCTTTATCAGCTACGAATTGGAGGTCATTTTGCATCATCCCACGGCTAGGTGTCTGCCTTATTTCTTAAATCTCAATTTGGGGATGGTGAGAACTATGTTCTTGTCCCATAATTTCCATGAATTGCGCTTGCTATCCCAAGATTAGCCCATGATATTGAACCAAAACTTACAATTTGTTTGGATTTACCGGTCCAGGCGCCTCCGTCATGGGAACGTCCTTGTCATGCTTCACTTCGCCTTGACAAGTCGGGTGAACGCTTCCCCAATTGGGCCCTGGGCCCTCAGGAATTGGTCCCTTGACCTTCAGCCTTGGGGTGTTCTCTACTCATTCCAGGCAATTGCGTGGATTCCGTGGTAGAGTGGATTCACAACACTCGATGTGGGAGATTCAAGGATTGTGTGGAGAAGTGTTACGCATCGTAATGCAAGGAGGCAAAATATATGTATGTATGTATGTATGTATGTATGTATGTATGTATGTATGTATGTATGTATGTATGTATGTATGTATGTATGTATGTATGTATGTATGTATATGCATAGTACACAGTGTTTATATATATATATATTAGTTTGCATACCCAAACGGCCGGATGGTTTACACCAAACAACTTGAAATCTGAGAGTTTTAAGGTCTCAGATTGTGACCCCAACCCTCATTGCCATGGACAACAACCATTTAAAACAGGAAATCCCATTTGTATTATGTATATGTATATCAATGTATACGCCGACCCCGGCCCAGCACCGGGAAGCGTGCCAGGGAAAAAGGTCTGACCCTTGAACGACAACCACAACCACAACAACCACAACAACAACAACCACGACGACGACGACGACGACGACGACAACAACAACAACAACAACAACACCAACAACAGCAGCAGCAGCAACAACAGCAACAACACCACCAACAGCAACAGCAACAGGATTTGGGGAGGAGGAATTGCTAAATGGATGATTGCTACTTCTTCTCATTGATCATAGACATCCCCATCAAAAAAAAACAAATGTTCCTTCTTAAATCCACATGTTCCCTCTTAGTTAAATCCTAATTTCCCATCAAAAATCCCCATGTTTCTTCAATTGTTCCGTCTTCAGTCCCCCATTTTTCCATGGTCAATCACATTTTGTCCATGATAAATCCCCATTTTCCACACTAAATCCCCATGTTCCATGGTAAAATCACCACCATTTTCCATATATTTTTGCTGATGACTCCCCCCATCGGCCCCATCCCCCAGTCCTGGTGGCACCGGCTGTGTACCATCGATGATCTCCACTGAGGGCACTGCAGGCTCAGTGGCAGCCACTTCGGTGCCGCCCTGCCCGAAGTCCGCACCGAAGATGATGAAAAACCCCAGATTCTAATGAAGAATTGGGTCTCGCAGAAAAAATCAGGAGTGAGGTGGGAAATTGTGATTTGAACAAGCAAAGCTTGGGATTTGCTCTGTAAGGAGGTTGGTTTTAGCCACTTAAACGTGAGATTCACGCAGCTGAAATAGGGATAACCTGATAACCTGTGAAAAACTTCGAGTCGCAATCATGAATTGTGATTTACCTCGAAAAATACAACAAAGTAGCAAGCAAGAAAAGTGTTTTACAGAAGAACAACTCCGGATTGGCCCAGTAAAATTTGGACTTGCACAGCCAAAATGAGACAGCATGGGGATGTAGACATAAACAACGACAACCAACTTAGGGTGCACAGTGTGTAGAGGGGTACATCCTTTGATATATGTTGTGTATTGTTGTGTCACACCAATGCATTCGATTCAGAAAAAGGAGCCAAATTCAACTTCCTCAAGGCTCGATGTCAGTTTTCAAGGGGAGAATTTCAGTGGTTTAGATTTTTGAGTATCAAACATCTCCCTCTACCTTTTAGGGTGCAATCATATTCTGGAATTGCTCCCTGAATTTGGGATCCATGGCAAGGAGCAGGTTCGATCTTTACTGGTAGAAGTTGACCCAAAACATGAGACAAATCAGGGGATGTACCCCACCTACCCACATTGAATACTGACTTTGGGGGCTTATCCCATGAAGTGTTGCTAGGAGCTGATTGGAGGTAGAGCCAACTTATACCTAGTAGGAAAGTATGATTGGAGAAGAACCCAGCAACAAATATGATTCATCAAAGGTAACATATGGTATCACTCAAACACGGGCGATATGTAAACGACAAAAAGAAAAAACACATATTGGGGAACACTGGATAAACAACCTACGGGAGGTATCAAGAATGGAGACGAGTAAGCTATTAGACCCAAAACAACAATGTACAGCATCAAAGCTTCAGGATGTTCCATAGAAACTGCTACTTCAGGTAATGAAAGCTTGCTGCATTGTTCTAGTTTGTTAAGTAGTATTAATCTTGATAGCTGGGTCTCATCGGAATATGGGTACCCAAGAATTACATGGCATACTGCTACTGCTAAAGACTAACCAGTCAAACTGTGTTTCCTACGGAAAGTCTGATGCATCCCCAGCTGTCATCAGCCATCACGTTTTTCTCCTCTTTCAACCTTTCAAGACAATGTATTGATAGTCAAATAGACTAACATCAAACCAAATAGAGCTCAACTGTGATCCAAAAAGACTGAGGTTCTAATTCTAATATTAAGTGGGTTCGAAATCTAACAGGGGATCGAAAAAGTTGCCACATCCAATGTGAAAATCATCTTCCCCCTGTTTTGAGGCTTCCATGGTTTAAGGAGACTTGGATATGATGGGATGATGGGAAATTCGTTTTAACCCACAATTCGATTCACATCAGTTTTGGTGATTTGGAAATCCGACAAAAAACAAACCAACAACTTTTCCAGTGCAGTTCCACTTAGTGGATTTAGCGGGGGGTTACATCCCAACTGATGAGGATATATATATATATATACAATCATGGTTATAGCCATAAAAGTAGCTTCTGGCCGGCACCGGTGAGCTCGCGCCTGCGCTATGAGTTGAGCCTTCACAGCCTGATCACGGTGCAGGCGCAGTGACTTGTTTGACTGCTACAAATGGACAAAGATGGTGAATTACCCCGGAAATGTTCGGATTTACCCATGAAAACCGGTGATTTACCCAATATGGACAAAATTGATGCTAAGCAGCCAAAACTCATGGTGGTTCAAAAATATGAACAATAGTGGTTTCATAGATTTGGATAGATTGGCATTTCGGCAACAAACATTAGCGGGTGTCAGAAACATCGAGACCTGACCAACACTCATGGGATCGCGAAGAATCAGAGGTTGGAGCACACGGAGCAGGGTCCTCTTCTGCCGGATTGCTACAACTGTCCTCAAAAAAAAGGTTGATTTTATCGCCATGTTTGACTGGTGCTGCAATTCTGTTTGGCAGTTAAGTCATCATTTTCTCCAGTTCAATAGTCGTTGAAGCTTAAATCACCATTTCCCTTCGTGTGATCAACCCTGCGGCCCAAAAAACTTGTGAAATCTTTCATATCTTCATAGTCGTCCCAATTCTGGCTCATGAAAATCCATGAAAATCCATGCGAATCCATGCGAAAATCACCATTTCCAGATCGAAATGGCGCCTCCGCCTGCGCCGTGGCTTCGGCCTGCGCGCGCTGCAAGGCTTCCTCCTCGGCCTTGCGGCGGACCTGGCACGGGAATCATCTGGTCATATGGTAACAATATGTAAGAATCACACTAGTAATCAGAATAGTAATAATCCTTTTTAATAGTGAATCATCATTTTCTGGCTATTGCTGTAATAACAATCGAAATTCTAGTATATGGCGATAATATTAAAATGATAATAATATGATGATGGTAATAATAATAATAATAATAACAATAATAATAAGGCACTGATTTATAAAATAGATCATCATAGTAATAATTTAGTGTACTATACTAATAATAATCCGATTATATGGTAATAATTTAGTGTATTATAATAGTGATACTACTGATAATAGTGGGGGAATGGGATGATTGTGAATAGTGATGGATTGAATCATTCCCCCATTCCCGACTAAGCACCAGCAAGATAATAGTAATAAAAACAATATGAATGATACTACGACTAGTAATATAGTAACATGACAATTATTACTATTATTTATAGTCTATAGTCTATAGCAGTCAAAATGGTAGGAATAGCAATCAGGTGTAATAATATTGAAGAATGGTAAAAACCAGCCATAGTCAGTGGTTTTATTAGTCAGAAGAGTAGTGACAATGGTAGTAGCAATGGTAGTAATATGTAATAATTGTAGTAATATAGACATCTCAAAACGATAATGACGGTACTAATAACAGTACGTGGTTACAATCCCAGTTTTATGACTAGCGTATATCCCCCAGATTTCACTACGGGTTATTTCACATGGAAAACAACATTGGGATACCAGGGATGCACATCAAAGGCGGAAAGAAATGCTGTTCTTGATATGCCTTACTTGTGCTCAGTAGGGAATGGAAAAAAAATGGATGATGCTGTTGATGGTTATAGATTGCTTACAGTAATTGTTGGGATGATTGTTGATGGTTATAGTTATAGTACAGTATATATATATATTAATATATATATATATAATGATGGATCATTTCCCCATTTCCTAAACATCAGGAAGATTCTTGCTGGCTCAATCTCCGATTGCTCAAATCCTCAAGGTCCGGCGGCCTCCTCCATCTCTTTTTCCCTGGCCCTTAAGATGCGTTCCGTTTCTCGCTGTGCCTGGGGGAAGAAGCGGCAGTTGCGAAGCCATGAAACCCCCCGTCTTTGGGGTGCTTTCAATGTTTGTTGCAGACAAATTTTAGCAGCATTTAGGGACTTTATGGGATGCGCCCCATGAAGCGAATCTCACGTGGAACTCCGCAATAGCCGGGGTTCCAGCCATATCCAATAGGAGAATCATCTTCCAGTTGGATTTTCAGGCGATAAAAAATCAGATAACACAGGTTTCGGAGGGTTGTTTATAATCCAATCCTGCTGAAAATGACTTTAAAACGAAAATCAACGGAACAACTACTACAGTTACTACACCATTGTTTCTGGCGGGTGCGTTTGATTAGGTTGCATTAGAGGTTTGGGGGGGGATGACTAAAAATGAACCAACATCCGATGTAGAATTAGTATAGATGTTCCAATTTACTACATTCACAACTAAACGGCTGATGTGCGACAGATTGGACCAGTCTGCAGTGACTTGCGGATCAAACATCCACGAAACCTGACTTTGGTATGACTTTTCTATAAGAGAAAAGACATCCATGGTGAAATAGAAACGCAAATGAAGACCAAAACGGCGTCATTGAAACTATTGAAACTTACAAAACGGGCTAGTTGCGGATTTTGCAGCTGAGATTTACGGGCACCCAGAGTTTACAAAAAACACTCCTTTCAATCTGTTGGAAACTCGATGGTTCTTCCGGACAAGCAAACCCTAAATGGTTCCCCACAAGACGTCAGCATCAAGGCAAGGGAGTTGTTGTGAGAATTATCGTCAAAAAAAAACCTCTGGATTCAAGGACTTACTGTCAGTGGTCCCACCAACTGACATTCGGCAGTTTCTCTGGCATTCGATCTGAATCTGACATATATATTCGGACAGTTGTCTGAGATCTACTACAGTATATTCAGAGATTCTGTCTCACATCAATTCGGACATATATTCTGACATAGGGTCTTGCATCTTATCTGAAACTCTTTCTGACATTCTATCTGGCATTCTATCTGACCCTCTTTACGTGGGCATTTTGTCTGACATTTTATTTGGCATGTTATCTGGCCATTCCGTCTGACATGTTTATCTGGCCATTCTATCTGACATGTTTGTTGTCTGGCATGCTGTCTTACACGTTTTATCTGATTCTGTCTGAAACTTAGTTCATTTCGTTCATTTCAAACATTTCAATCATTTCATTGATAAAATGTGTTGTTCGTTCATTTCAGTCAGTTTAGTTCATTTCAATTCAATTCAAATCATTTCATTCAGTTTCATTCATTCATGCGTTCGTTTGTTCATTCGTTGATTTCATTCCCTCCTGCATTATTAATTGTTCATTCACACTCACTCACGATTTCATGCTCTTCATACCATCCAGTCAGTCATTGATTCATTCATTCATTCATTCATCCATCCATGTATTCATTCACTCAAACATTCGGTGATGGACTCAATGAAGAAGCTATGGCATTGAAAAGACTTTCCTATCATGTAGGCCCTTCATTTCCTATAGCGCTAGTTGCCATTGAATATTATCGAAACTTTAGCCCTCACTCTACCGAGCACCTACTGGTATAGCCATAATCTCCCTATGATTGACAGTGAACTCCCCATTCATTATTCTGGTTGATGGAAAAAAACAGAGGAGAAGCAGCAACGCCAAGCCTTTCGTTGTTGCCACTCCTCATCAGCCTTCTTCTGCTTCTCTTCCCTCAGACAAAGTGGTCTCAAATCCAATCTTTCAACCAACCGAGCTTGTCCAAAAGTTGGGAACGGAATATGTCCAACAGTTCCACGGGTTACAAGTTCTGGGGCTATGTGCAGGTCATTGGGGTGCCTTTAGGACACACAACAGATGTCATAAATTGGGGATCTAAAAAACCATTCAGTAGTTTTGACCCATACACCTGTCCCCTTTTCAATGGCAAATCATACGTGTCACCATCTCTTTACCACACAAATTGGTCAGTCTCAGCAGTGAAAGCTTGAAAATGATCGAAATGTTGAGCCAATCATCTCAGCCAATCCCCATTCACGATTTGGGTATGGGTCAAAACATGTCAAAACCTTGGTTTTTTCACGTCAAAATAGCTAGCAGCTAGCTGAAAGCGGATGTTGATCAAAACAAACATGTCCAATGTATTTCTCATAGGTTTTCAGCCATCATGCAGTTCCTTTATTCCCTGCCACGGGAAACTCACACCCTTCTTGGCTTCCCTCGCAACAGGATTTGGTGGACTGCGGCTTTGAACTCTGTTGGTGGCTCGCCCATCACCACCTGTGGTGCCGCATCTGTTCAAAGGCGATACCCATATCGGTAATGACTAACGCTTTGCGAGCTGGAAAATCACCATGTCTTTGATAGATGAATATAGGTAAATAATCTATAGATCATCATAGATCATCCATATCACCATTTTTGAGAGGTCAAGCATCATGAATCATCCATATCACCATTGAGAATAGGTAAATCATCTATAAATGGGCCATCATGGCATCTATACCATAGCCAACTGTGAAATTGCCGGAGGGTTCCATCCTGTCGCAAAGTATTGGTTCCAGGAATAGTCAGGAATCGAACGTGGGATTCCTAGCCATATATGAAATGAGCTGATCATCCTAGGAACAGCGAAGTATTCATACTTCCAACCCAAGTCACAAAGGTTTCATAACGTTTTTCGGACCTATGAACCATCGATTTCAGTGGAGATGGTCCGCGCCTGGGCGACGAGCTTGAAGCCAGGCCGCTTGAATCTCCGGATGAAGTGCTGCCTGGTTTGGTCATGTTTGGTCGTGGCCAGTTTGGTCATCCCATGGTCATCCCATTTTAATACTGTGGATGGTTGCGAAATCCAAAGCTGGGAGATGGTAAAGATCCCGTTATAATCCCATTATAGTCCCAGTGTTTCATACCAGTAGGAATCTCAATAGTTACCAACTGGTGCAGGATTTCTTCCACAGCATGAACAAGGGATGGGATTAACAGCCCCAACCCTCCGATCTTCCCAAGTCCGCCTCTCGTCCTTCAGCAGGTTGGATTTGATCTCCATCACCTGAGCATTTCCAGGTGAACCTTGAAGAGTTTCCGGATTTTCCACTATCTCACGCGGCTGATGATACACGTAGGATTCCTCAGAAGAGTTCTCATGACCCCTAGGTACCAAGAAAAGTCCATGAAACCATCCATTTAACCTATCATTTCTGGATCGAAAGGCGGTAGGCTTCTCCGTTATCCCAGGGAGAGGCATCGGGGCAATGGATACAGAAGGGATAGAGTTCTCGGTCTTTAATAAGGCTGGGTTCAAAGTGGGTTGTACCCTCTGGTAAACTAACAAAACTATGGAAAATCACCATTTTTCATGGGAAAATCCACTATTTCAATGGCCATTTTCAATAGCAAACTGTTAGTTTACTGGAGGGTATACCCAACGTTGGATACTTCAATGTCCAAAAGCCTGAAATCGAACCTGGAAATGGGAACTCCCACACCAAAAAAGAGATAAGTCACCTACAAATGTGGGTTGTCCAGCCATGTTTCATGACACGAACTGCCCAGCACTTCCAACTGGGCATCCCCAACCACATAGTTCCTGGGCTGCGTAGGTGCTACCACTCCCAGAATCTTTCGAGCCTCAGTCAACCCGACAACAGGGGACGCTGTCGCTCTCTTTGAAACAGATTCTGGCCTCCCAAAAATCATAAATTTTATTGGCTTGTATAGACCATGCCCAAATGGGGAGGTATATGGCATTTGGCATTGGGTTTACCACATTACACAGAAGACAATTGAGAACACTCCTATTGGTGCCCCGGCGCACACACTAAAAACGACAGAGGTCCCCTTGGACCCAACCAATCATCACCAGGTCCCTGTGACCGAGGAGCGCCAAAATCATCCAGCAGGGGCAAACCCGTCTGAAGGTCAGGCTTATCCTGGCAGAAGTTGGCTCCGAGGCTATCATTTGCCATCTGCCAATCCACTTAACGACCCAAATTTTGAGGATTCCATGGCGATTCTACAATAGGAAGATTCTACAAATTCAGCTCATTTTCCTGAACTCAGACAATGGGAGCCCCACTGATTTCTCCCATTCCCAAGATTTTGGAGCTGTCAGGCCCCCGGACGTTGCAGTGCTTCCAGCTGTGATTCTTGTTCCGGAAGACCCCGCTGCGTTCTGCCCACCTTGGAACGCAGCAGGGTACCACACAGCTATGTAGGGCTCAAAACGGGGGTACCTCATGGACCCACAAGATTGGTCATCTTTAGCATTCCATCCATAGAACAGAACATGAACAGAAGGTCTGGAACATGATTGTGTTCATCGTTTTTTTCAACAAAAACTGCAATCTTGGTTTCATGTGGGCTTGTCCAAAAATGGAGAATATACTCCAAAAAAGCAACAAAATAGCTATCGGAATCGGGAAAATGATGATCAGCCAAGAAATCGTGGGGGCAATTGCCTCAGTTGCTAGACTGCTAGACAGACCCAGGTTGCGGAGCTTAAAAATTCGGACAAATTCGGTACCGTGAATCATGAAAGATTGGCACGTTTCCCCAGGGAAATTCCATGAGTCTGGGATGTTCCACTTGAAGTTGGGTTTGTCACAGAATTGGGTATACCCATAAAGAAAACATAAAAATAATGGGGAAAATGGATGACTCACCAGTGTGGATCAATGGCCAGAATCTCCCCAAATGACGAGCGGGTTCCGAACTCGCCCATAGCACGATCTGACAGCTCAACATACCTCACGGCCAGGTGGTGGTCCCCATTGTCTTAGAGTTTCATTCTAACAGTCTAACATGTATAACATAGCTATATCATTAATATATATATATATATTAATACATATTGATACAATTACAATATACAATATCCAATATACAATATACATTGTGTAGATATGCATTATATAGATATATACACATACATATAAGAGTGTTGGACAGAATTATTTGTGTGTTGAATATGCCATACACAAATAGGATTTCCCCCTGTTGGTTGTGAAGGTTTTGCACAACCCGCCGCAAGGAAGGTAAAACTATACCAAAGTGGTCATACATATTCTTGTCGGTTACTCATCATAGTTTTTAGGATGGATACCCAGAACCAACACGCAAGCACCGATTCCCAAGGTCACAGGTGCTTGACAAACCCTGGTCCCTAAGGATGTCTTCTAAGCTTTCCCTACATTTCAGGTCAACCCAAAAGCCTCAGGGAACTAAAAGCCCAAAAAAAGACAATCATATATATATATATATACCTACATCTTCCTGACTGCGTCTTTTTCTGCCTTTTCTGGCAAATGTGCCTTTTTGGTTCAAAAGGCGATTTTCTCCACCACCTGCATCAAAAAAAAGGAAAGCATTTTGACTTTATTTGGCCAAAAGGCAACTTTTCCTGACATTGGTTTCATGGTACCTTCCACACCAGGTTTTTTTGCACAACAGACAGTTTTGAATGGAAAAGTTCATGTGTCCCACAAAACGGCACCAAATTGTGCCTTTTTGGGAAAAGGTCGAAAATGATCGAACATGTGAATAATCGGAGGATCCAGGTATATATACCTAAGCACGCATCTAAGAAGCAGCTCCCGACCGAAAGCAGTGTCAAGCTGATGCCCATAGATCATCAAAAATAAAAAACGGATATCATCGAATATCCCTGGATTATCCCGTTATACAATGCCAGTTCCATTCATATTCCATGGGTTTGCATGATTAGCCCATCCAAAAGCAGCTTGAGATGACCCTGGTGACATCGCCCAGCCCTGTTCGCCTGGGATTTTTCTTCAGAAAGTCATCCAGCCAATCAAAGGTGCCTTCGTCTGGTACGGCGATGGGAAAAATCACCTGAGCCGCAATGCCCAAGCGGTTCTTGGTCAAAAACTCACCAGATTCTTCTATAGCCTCTGGTAATCAAACGTGGCCAGCTGGGACATCCCCGAACTAAATGGAGGTTTAGTGCGCTGGGAAACTCATTAAACTCAATGCGACATTTCTTCAATTGCCACGTTTGATTAGTGGAGGGGAATCGAAAATCGTTGAAAGGGGGAAACGCGGAAACAAGAATTTAGCTGATTTCTTCAAAAAGATCACCTCCAGATTCTTCTGCATCAGCTTTTGGGTGGTGAAACCCCACGACTTCACCACTTTCTTTGACCCCCTAGATGCGCAAAATGTCCTAGCAGAGGACAAAAAGCTAGGGCAGCCCCGTACATACATGTAGGCACATATGTATATATGTATATATGTGTATTTGTAAATATGTATATATGTGTATTTGGAAATATGTATATTATATGTATATTATATGTATATTAAATGTATATTATATGTATATTACATGTATATTATATGTATATTATATGTATTGAATGTATATTATATGTATATTATATGTATATTATATGTATATTATATGTATATTATATGTATATTATATGTATATTATATGTATATTATATGTATATATATGTAAATATGTATAATGAATGTATATTATATGTATATTATATGTATATTATATGTATATTATATGTATATTATATGTATATATGTCTATATGTCTATATGTCTATATGTAAATATGTATGTATGTATATATGTATGTATGTCTATATGTATATATGTATATATGTATATATGTATATATGTAAATATGTAAAAATGTAAATATGTAAATATGTATGTATATATATATGTATATGTATATATTTGTAAATATGTATAATGAATGTATATTATATGTATATTATATGTATATTATATGTATATTATATGTATATTATATGTATATTATATGTATATTATATGTATATTATATGTATATTAAATGTATATATGTCTATATGTCTATATGTACATATGTATATATGTATTTATGTATATATGTATATATGTATATATGTATATTTGTATATTTGTATATTTGTATATATGTATATGTATATTTGTATATATGGATATATGTATATATGTATATATGTATATGTATATGTATATGTATATGTATATATATGCATATATGTATATATGTATATGTATATGTGTATATGTATATGTATATACATGCATACGTATACATACATATATACATATATAAACATGTATATATATGTACATATATATACATATGTATATATAAATATATATATATACATATGTATATGTATACATATATATATTTACATATATATATATGTACATATACATATATGTACATATATACATACACATATACGTATATATATATATATGTATCTACATAGACATATATACTATATACTATATACTATATACTATATACTATATACTATATACATGTATCTATATATGTGCAGGGACCCCCACACCCCCCCCCCCAGCCAGATGGTTCCCCCCCCCCTGTGGCCTGGGGGGGGGTTCCCAGCAACAACAGCCCTGCATGGGCAGTGTTTGTGGAACTGTAAGTNCTGTGGCCTGGGGGGGGGTTCCCAGCAACAACAGCCCTGCATGGGCAGTGTTTGTGGAACTGTAAGTGGTTGATGTCCAGTTTATAGAGAAGATAGAGAAGATAGAGAGCATTCAGGGAGTTTACAGGGAGTATATCCGTATATAGTATATGCAATATATGGGCACCTTATGCAATGAGTCGTATATAGGTACGCTATAAAACATGTGTAGGTAGTATATGTAGGGTGTAAGGAGTATAGAGGTAGTGATGAAGCAGTGTATGTACTACCATGTTTTAAATGCATGTTTTTATATGTTNATAGAGGTAGTGATGAAGCAGTGTATGTACTACCATGTTTTAAATGCATGTTTTTATATGTTTATAGATGCGTATATGTTGATATGTATATATATATATTTATGTATGTAAATATATGTATCTAAAAAACATGTACATTCATATGCATGATATGTATATATGAATAACTATATAGATGTAAGATATCTATATGAAGTAGCGTAGTATATATATATATACATATTTATCTGCAAGTGTATATATATATATATACGTGTTTATGTCTATATATTTGTGAAAATTCTGTATACTTTATATATAAGTATATATATGAAGCTAAATATGTATCTATATAGAATATGTATATATATATATGATATGTATATAAGTACATGTATGATAAATATATATNATATATAAGTATATATATGAAGCTAAATATGTATCTATATAGAATATGTATATATATATATGATATGTATATAAGTACATGTATGATAAATATATATATATATATGTGGTGTATATATATATGTATGATGTATATAGGTATGATGTATACATATATATAGATATATACATATCTACGTATGATAAATGCATATATGTTTTAGTGTATGATGTATACATATGTTTATATATACTTAAATGTATGATGTATACATATGTATGTGTATGATACACATATATATATATATATACATATGTATATTTACATATTTACATATCATACATATATATCTCTATATATATATATATGATGCAAATATACACCTCTTATTACCTCTATATAGAGGCATCTGTTATATATATGCATATATATAGATATATAGATAATATATACGTATTTGTAGGTGCACAAGCATAAAGGAGATAGGATCACATCGGTATGTGTAGGTACGCTTTGAGTATGCNTATATACGTATTTGTAGGTGCACAAGCATAAAGGAGATAGGATCACATCGGTATGTGTAGGTACGCTTTGAGTATGCAATTTGCATACAATGAGTGGTAAACCATGTGTGAGGTATGCTATATGAAGCACATAAACAGGTTTTGGGTAGAAATATACANGGGGGGGACCATACCATTGGGGGGGGGAGTGTGGGGGTCCGGGGACCGGGCTCATATATATATATATATATATATGTACACTTTTACACTTTAGATGTATATATATATATACATATATATGAAAGCCAAATATTACCCACAAAATGCCGATCTTTCGGGAACAACAACCTTGGTGGTTTCGGGGTGACCCGCTTTTCCCGACCTTTCGGTAACAGCCAGGCACCTCGTACTTCCCATCACTGGCTGGAACCTGGCTGTCTCGGTCATGAATCTAGCTATCTATCAATCCACCTATGTATCTATATTCTACACATAGTGCGTGATATTGACTATTAATATGTATATGATATCAATGGAAAAAAATTGGTATGCTATATATATATATATATATTGTATCAACTTAAAATGAAGGCGTATATACAAAGATATTGTGTTTCCGTTCATTTACATTACAAATGTAATCTATCTGTGTGTATATACTACGTCAAATAAACATCACAATACATGTAATCATATTTAACGATACATGATGCATGTATCATTATTATATCATATCATTATCTTACATACATGAATATAATTTTGGATACCTGTACGTATACTTTTTTCCTTGGTATATACTCAGTTCATTCTGTCTCGCATTCTGAGAGGAAAGCTGCACGGCAAACAATGGACCCACAGAGTTGTGTTTTTTCTGGTACTGGACTATCCAAACCATTGATGCTTAAGGGTAACTAGCCTTCCTTGGTTCCCTGTTAGAATGGATAGTAACTACATGGGGTTTCCAGTCCATGGGGGTACCCCCCAAATCATCCATTTTTTGGAGGATTTTCCATGAAATAAACCAAATTTTTTGGGGGATCCCACAGTGATGGAAACCTCCAAAGAAACGCATCCCCGAAACACCAAACAGCTCCCCCAAGATCTGCCGAAGGCACTACGCCATGCTCCGCATCAGAGGCTGGAGCCTGGAAGAGAAAAACATGGGGAGCGGGTCCATCACTGGGGGATCCCCAAAATAGTTGGTGTATTGTATTTCATTATGAAAAATGGATGATTTCGGGGTACCCCTATGGATTGGAGACCTCCATTTTCGGGAAAACAACGTCTAGAGAACTGCGATGTAACAATGAAACGTATGCAAAACCAAACATGTGGGTGCGGTCCAAACATTGAAGTTCCAAAACATCATGGATGGGCTCTCAAGACAGAGGTTGAACATGTGACATTGAGCTAGCGCGAGGCATCAGACCGGCCCTGTGCTGTTAAGTTGCCTGATTTGGGTGGGACTGCTTCACAAGAAAGATGAAAAAATAGCACCCCCTGAAGATAAAATCCTTGACTGCCCTTTTGGAACAGGACCCGTGTATCAACAGCGTACTATGCGAGATGAACACAAGCACCTCCCAAATTGGTGCATGGTGGTAAAAAGGGCTGTGAAGAACTCCACCATCCATATGTATATATATATATATATTTATTCCCCACATCTTTGTGTGGGGTTGTTGTTTTTTGTTGTGTACCCGTCGCCCGTCCGCCCGCCCGCCTCCTCCCGCCTCCCGCCTCCCGCCGGCTTGCTCACAGACAACTTACTCACACACAACTTACTCACACACAACTTGACAACACACAACTTACTCACACACAACTTACTCACACACAACTTACTCACACACAACTTACTCACACACAACTTACTCACACACAACTTACTCACATACAACTTACTCACACACAACTGACTCACACACAACTTACTCACACACAACTTACTCACACACAACTTACTCACACACAACTTACTCACACACAACTTACTCACACACAACTTACTCACATA